>CAIGQZ010000379.1:18734145-18745325 GCA_903798205.1 Danio tinwini
ATAATATTTTTTCTTCTAGAGAAAGTCTTATTTGTTTCATTTCAGCTAGAATAAAGGCAGTTTTAAATAGTTTTAAAACAATTTTAAGGTCAATATTATAATAATATTTAATAATATGTTTTTGATTGTCTACAGAACAAACCGACGTTATACAGTCACTTGCTACTAAATTGCCTAATTAACCTAGTTAAGCCTTTAAATGTCACTTCAAGCTGAATACTAGCATATCTAGTAAAAAATTATGTACTGTCATCATTCATTAATTTTCCTTCAGCTTAGTCCCTTTATTCATCAGGGGTCGCCACAGCAGAATAAACTGCCAACTTATCCAGCATATATTTTACACAGCGGATGCCCTTCCAGCTGTTTCTGGATGCCTACTCCTACTGTTTAGAAATTTGTCGAAAATATACAGGAGGGCTGACGATTCTGATTTTAACTGTATATACATTACACTTGAACCACTGGACATGTGAGAGTGTCATAATTGTAACAAATCAATAATGATTCTTACTGATTTACATGAACAAGCTGTTTAGACTGTTTCAATTAATGAACAAAAACATCACTAGACATCATATAGCGCACTTGCCATCCAATAATTAACATGAAGATGCAACTTCTATACATATTTTACTATTCAATTTAAACAGTTAACAATGTTCTGACGCTCTCAGATGTGAGATGTAGGGCTGGGTCATATTACAAAAAAAAATTTATTAAGATATCATGTTTTATATCATTCAATATCAATACTTATTGAATATTTTAACAATAAATTTAGGACTATTAGGATTTTTTCATTTATTTAACAACCTTATTTTAATTTACCAACAATATTAAACAAAAAATAATAAACAAAATATCTCATCTCTTATCGTAAAATAAACATAAGTGTTAAAGAGACTCTGAAACTTGATGTTACAAAGTGTGTGCAATGGTAAAGGTAGATCAACATCTGTAAGATGTCAATAATGATGATACAGTACACCTCAAGCTCTGCAAACAAAACAAATTATGATAATCAGATCTGAGCTTTCAAGTAAAGGAACCAGCCATCATTATTCAAGTACAAATTGCAACATTACAAATTGTGAAGTTGAATGACTATATTACTATATTACTTATATTGCTAGAGGCTGGGATGCACAAGAAAAGTAACCAAAAAGCCACTCTGGTGACATGCTTACATCCTTTTTTATTTACAATTTCCTCACTGCTGCTATACGCCACTCATTTTTGCGTGTGTTGTTATTCTGACCTGAAGTGACAAGCGCAAGTGCATGCTTTGTGTCTGTATGAGGTAATTAGTCTGCCATTATTACTGAAAAGTATATATTCCATACAAAGTGTGAAGGAGATTGGGTAGTTCTAGCACTTGGGGCATTCGGAAAAGTTCAGATGTTTCTCAACAAGGCGTACCTGAAAAAATGCTTGCAGGTTACGTGCGTCACTTGCACACTATGTGCACGTCGCTCCCCTTCATTGGAAATGACAAACTGACACCCTAAACTTATTGGCATTGCTTTCAAGACATGCACTCAGCAGCCACATTTTAATAAAACTATAGCGCTTCATACTGAAACTACATAAAGAACTTTTTTATTATCGATACTGGCAATGGTGTTCGGTCAATAAATACCGATATTGGTTTTATTGCTCAGCCCTAGTGAGACATGCCCTAGTGTTATGCCCCACGCAGGTTTTTTGCATCTCATTTATATACACTATGAACAGCAGCTATGCTAATTATTCTCTTTATTCTCTATTTCCACCTGGGGATACTCATCCTGAGGCCTTCAGACTATGCAGCACCACTAATGTGATCCAAGACCAGCTACGAGGTGATCCCAAGGTTTTCATAATCCTGGACCAGGCCGTATCCTGAGCAGCTGCTGTGGTGGTCATGGAAGTGTGGAGAGCATGAGACTGATTCCTGTGACCCTGCAGAGACAGACGAGTCGTTCATGGTCCAGCATTCTCCAGCCTCTGGCGCCTAGACTGCAGCTCTGCACAAGACGTTTGGCCATAGGAGAAATGGTCGTGCCCAACTGAGCCTGGTTTCTCTCAAGGTTTTTTTTAATTCTTCACTTTCGCCAATTGGTGAAGTTTTTTTCCTCACCTCTGTCGCCACTGGCTTGCATGATCTGTAGAGCTGTGCATCGATGGAATTGCTCTTCAGTGTTTGGACTCTCAGTAGTGATTATTAAACCACGCTGTGCCAAGTGTGCTTCACACACAAGGAATTTGTTTTGGCAACAGAAGCTTTCAGTGTACATAAAGTGACGAGTGACAACACAAAATTAAATGCAAGAAAGAAAAGGCAATAAACATTAGACATTAAACAGAGATGCAGTTAGTCAAAAAGATTTTGTTTGTTAACAGAGATGTTGAATGTTAAAATAAGGTGAATTAAAAAAAAGGAACATCCTGGATCGGTTTCTTCACACTTCTTTATTCTTTTTTAATGTATTATAGAAGTATTGGATCGGGTTTGGGTATCGGTAGATACTCAAAATCAAATCACTCAGACTTGGACTTCAGGGCAAAAAACCTGATCGGGACATCCCTAGTATTAATGCTTTTTGATGTGGCATGACAGCTATACAGATGCCTCAATCCAGGAGCAAATCAATGTGATAATTCCATCCTCTTTACTAACCTAAAAAACATGATTGAACATCTCTCATCTCATATAATCATTTAATCTGTTTCTCAACCACAGAGATGTCAATGACATTTGCTTAACCTTTTAGTGATGTCTTAACTAGTTAATGCTTGCTTAAATGAAGCTTCAGCAACTGTCACTGAGTTGCTATGGTTACTACTAATGGGCATTTACTTTAAACGGTGATCAAAACTGACTGCAACTAACGATTTTATTGCACACCTTCCAGCCAATCAGGATCAAGAGTTTCAACAGACCATGGAATACATGTATATTAGGGGAAATGCCACTATGCATAGAGTGTAAGTCTGTGGGAAACACTGCTGATTAAAACACTTTTAAAAGTCAACGTGAACTGGAAGTTGCTGTGTATTTGACATAATTCTAACTGAAATGCAATATAGAGTAGGGGGCGGGGCTTTCACACACAGCAAACTAACGGTTGAAGGGGCGTGGCTAAGAATACAAGCTGCACTGTAAGACATATTTGTCAATAAACAAATGTATTTGGTGATGTTTTTTTTTTCATTATTTATGCTTTTAAATTGCATTATGGGATCTTGACCTTTCCTCCAAAAGTGTTTGATGTTCTCCTGTTGACATTTTTAATAGTCTGAAGTGATATATAGTCTGTGTTTGAGTTGTACATTACGATAAAAAACATGGTAACAAACTGCCATTTGTAACATAGGAATGCTGGACAAGAAGATGAGGATCCACATGCAGTTTAAAGGGCACCTATTTTACCCCTTTTTTAAGATGTAATATTAATATTATGGTTCTTTTGAGTGTGCCAGTTTAGGTTCAGTTCAAAACACAATTCAGATTCATTTATTATAATGTGTTAAAAAGTGCCATTTGACTTCCCGTCCAACTTAACAAGGGGCGGAGCCAAGAGCTCCCCTCTTTGTGTATGGCAACAGACAGGCAGACAGAGAGAAGCAACATGAGTGAGCATTCAGCATTCAGCCGTGCATGTACGACTCGGACACAGACCAAGCAAAGAGTACAAAATCATTTGTGTCCTTGTATAGTTTTACAGCCAACTGTGTGCTAGTTTAAAGCTCCGTGCTTGTAGCCTACACCAAGCTAATAACCAAGCACACTGAATTAACTTTGACTGAAGGGCACCACACACCGGATGCACCGGGACACAGAGCGCACATGACAGTTGAAAGTATCGCACACTTGCGAAGCCGGTGTGTGACAAATAGAAACTTATGTTTAGAATTCAGAAATGCATGCCGCTGTGTGGCGCTGCTTGTCGCAGAGCGGCACTTCTGGTGTACAACCTGCTTGAGGATATAACTAAAGGGCGTCATACACCGGATGCGCTGCTCAGAGCTACGACACGGCACACCAGACGCGCATATTTGCATGTTATTTAAAATGAAACTATTCAGATAACGCTCTGTGGCGCAGCAGAAATATGAACAGTGTCCTGAGCAGGGCCAGCGCGTCCATAGAGGCGACCTAGGCGGCAGAATAGTGAGCGAACCCCCCAGTCCTCACTTTTATCCGCGACACCCTCCCAGGTGCAACAACATACTGAGGATATAGTAATGCGCACCTGTCAATCAATATTGGTGGGCGGGGGGACCGCACTCTTACGTCAAGCTGGGGTCGATCTCAAAACCGCTCCAATTGGTCCACTGTTTTAATGTTGTTAAATTGAAAAAAAAAAAGGACTGAGTGTATTTATATCACCCCAAAATGACTGTATATACACTATACATACACATATGTCTGTCCAAACAGCTTGAAAAGTAGATTTTTCACCATAGGTGCCATTTAATAAAGAGTCAGGCAGGCAATGGTCAAAAAGGTACAAACAGTATCATAAGGGTGATCTGCAAGGTTTAGACCGCTGGTAATCGTGACACCAGTAATTTTTCCTGTTATTTTACAGACTTAATTCTCTTTATTATTTCTTAAACAATATCTTGTCTCTAACTACTAAAAATGCCAAAAAAATCCCTTATATTGATTTGCAGTGATGAATTCACAACATCAAATGTCGACAAAGAAGAGCTAAAACTCCTATAATGCAATTTACAACAGTAAATAAACAGAAAACCACAAATTTGAACCACAAATTACTGAACCTGTTAATTAACAAACATTTTCTACAGTGTATCAAACTGACATCATCAGAAAGGAAGTTCTAATCAGTATCAAACCTTTAACTTGATAAACAGTTTGTTAATAAACAGTTGTAGTTAAATAAATCTTTTAAGCACAATTATGCAACAGAACTCAGATAAGCTCGGAAGAAACAAAGATTGAAAGAATAAATTACACGGTTGTTTTCAGTGACCGGTTAAGCCACTGTTTAAACTCGTCTATTTCCTACCAGGAGTACGCAAACTTACATTTTCCCATTTTGCTATTTGTTTTGCTCTATGGTCTCGCTACATGTGAAGAGGGTCACATCACCTTCCTGCGTTTGTGGCAAATTATGTGACAACACCCAGACGGAGGAGCTTGGTCGGACACGCCTTGGCCTGAACCAATCGCGTGGGTCGAGCATGCCATTGTTAATATTAGGAGGAAAACAATTAGCTTTTATTGTTTAAAACAATTTGGACAATGTTTGAACAAAATTTAAGACCTCATAAAAATGTGATTAATACTTTTTAATACCTTTTAGGGACCTTAATTTTCTCATAATTGATTCAACTTTTAATACTTTTTAAAACCCTTCGGACATCCTGTTTTAATACTAAGAAGTAATATATAGTATGTGTTTGAGTTGTAAATTATCGTACGATAGTTCGTTAGTTTACACATGTAATTCTCTATTATTATTTCTTAAACAAAATTTTGTCTCAAACTACTAAGTGAAGTTTATTTATAAGCTAATTTCAAGAGGATCACGTGATTATGATTGAACATGTCTGGTTCTGCATTAACTACGTATGATCCTCAAATCAGACAATTCCTAACCCACTATAAAGAGCCAGGGTTTCTCACTACAGTCATCTTCGATATGAAGAATCCCCCCTTTCACCCCTACTCCTCCACCTTTCCCTTCATAGGGCGGCACGGTGGCCCAGTGATTAACACTGTTGCCTCACAGCAAGAACGTCACCGGTTCTAGTCCTTTAATAGGATGGCTGTCGTATCTGTGCGAAATTAGCATGTTCTTCTCGTGCTCAAGTGAGTTTTCCCCGGATTCTCCGGTTTCCTCCCACATTCCAAAAACATGCACCACAAGTTAATTGATCAATCTAAATTTAGCACTACAGTCAAACTCTCATCCAGCAGCATATCTCTTCATGGCAATCATTTTCTGTCATCAGCTCTTATCAAAAAGGGGAAGTTCTTGAGATCTACCTAAGCTCAAAGCTCCCCTCTCGCCCTGCAAACGGGAGGGATCCCAGGGCTCAAGGACCTTTTGAGCTCAGGGCTCTCTCCCCGGACAGCATGCCAAACTTGCTTATAATCAATCATCAGCTAAGTGTGAACTCTTGAAAATGCCAATAAAAGTCACTTTTATTGATTTGCAGTGTTGAATTCTCAACATCAAACGTCGACATAAAAGAGCTAATACTCCCATAATGCAATCCACAACTGTAAATAAACAGAAAACTCCACATGAACCACAAAATACTGAACCTATTAATTAACAGATAATTTTTACTGTATCAAACTGACATTATCAAAAACGAACTGCCATACCAGAAAGGAAGCACATGGTCAGACAGTCAAAACAGTTTTGTTTTTTTCCAGTGGATTAACTTGCACTGATTAAATTGCACGCCAGCAAAATAAACATTGTCAATTTTGATTCCAAGCAGACTTTACTTCTCCACTTCCAGACTTTGCAGTGAAACTTCAGCCTGCAGCATTGATCTTCACCTTGTAGCCATTGTGAAAACAAGCGCTGGTGAAGTGTGAGGTCATTACTGGTCTAATGTAGGGCAATGCAGCTTTGTTACCGTCACGCTGGTGGAATCCACTCAATGGGATCACAGCATGAAGGACTGATTAGAGGCTAAATCAAAAATGACTCACAGAAGAGGACTGGGCAAATCCAGCAAATAATCGCCTCTGTATCTCTCGGGTGCGAAAATACAGGATTTTGGTGATGGCAATTCAATTCCCATCTCTTGGCAGAAAAACTATTTGTGGGGTAATAGGGAAGGCCCCGTTTGGCGCTTTCGTAAACGATTGACTAGAATAGCATCCCAGCATCCATGCGAGAGAGAGTAAGTTGAGCTATGCGATTGTGAATTTTTATTGAATACATTTTAGAGAGGTGACATTACACCTGACAGGATGCTTTTTAATATAAAGCGTTTCTTTTACTTTGTATCTTTAGAACCGACTGGCAAAAAAAGGACAGAAAACTGGGAATGAATTCATGAGGTGCAGGAGAAAACATACGCGTCAGAGGCATTTCTGTACCACTGACACATTCATGCATATGCTAAGTGTGAAACCACTCACCCGTTTGCTCATTCATTACACGCTGAATGCAAACAATGAGAGCGTAAGTGAGCGAATTCATTCACAGGCGTAGATAATGCACTTTATGTGCCACTGCCTGATGAAAATAACGACTTCTATGGCCAGATTTAATAAAAAGGGCAAATTAGTATGCAAATACAATCAATTAAAGGGGCCAATGGGAGTGAAAAATTCTGTGAGTGAATTAATGACAGCGCTTGAGTTTTAATTACAGCAGCTAACTTGCATTTTGTGGAGCATAAACCAGTCAAAATAAAATTGCAATGTATTTAATCTGCAAACAAACACTGTTAAAGGGATAGATCACACAAAAAATGAACATTTCCTTACAATTTACACACCCTCAAGTGGTCCTAAACTTTTATAAATTAAAAAAAAACACAAAATGAGATATTCTGAAGAGTGTTAAAAACCAGCAGCCATTAGCCCCCTTTACACAGTGATACCAGTAAATATCTGGAAATTTCTGGAACGACTTTACAGATAAATTTTAAAAAGCTCTGTTCACACAGGCAAGGATGTTCCGGAAATTATCATTCACACATCCATTCCAAAATATTGGTAAATTCTGACATAATTAACCAGAAATGACCTCTAAATCACTGCGCTTATATTTGTAAACACTTTTAAATTAGAATTTTATTTAAAGCTTTAGCATTCATGCAGCTGCTTTTGTCCCAGAGATGCAGCTAAACGTTTACACATTTGACTACATTACAAGTTTTGGGAGCAACTTTGATGAAAACATACAGAGGAACACTTTCACATGTCGAAATGTACATAATATGTTTGTGTGCTGGCGCTCACCACAGCACTCCTTCATATGTACACGCGCCAAGCAACTAAACTGTCACAGCGACCGACGGAATGAACCACCAACTTATCCAGCATATGTTTTACGCAGCGGATGCCCTTCCAGCTGCAACCCATCACTGGGAAGCACCCATACACACTCATTCACACACACACACACACACACACACACACACACACACACACACACACACACACACACACACACACACACACACACACTACGGACAATTCACCTATAGTGCATGTCTTTGGACTGTGGAGGAAACCGGAGAACCCGGAGGAAACCCACGCAAACACTAGGAGAACATGCAAACTCCACACACAGAAACGCCAACTGACCCAGCCAAGGCTCAAACCATTGACCTTCTTGCTGTGAGGCAAACCTGCTACCCACTGTGCCACCATGCAGCCTTTAAAGCATTTAATACAGCTTTATATTAGATCTATAGAACTGTATCAAACAAGTCAAACCCTGATTCCTTTGTTTCAGTCAAACATCTAAACGGACCAAAGTCAAAGATATATATATATTTATATATAAAAATAGATTTTTTGATGCCTGTCTGAACAAAACCTTGGTTTACCTCCCCGTTATGAAATTAAATGACTTTTTTTCAATTTCACACTTTCCTTTTTGTGCATCATCACACATTTTCATTTGATCCGCTCTGCACCTTACACTGTTTTCATCAATACTGGTTTGTCAATGGAGAAAATTCGGCAAGCAGCACAAAGGTCAGATGGGCTCCGCAGCCTCTGTCCCCTGGGTCTGTACGGCCTCCGCTAGCAGAAAGGACAGCTAATTGTTAGCGATGTATTAAAGAGTGCGACAGGGCTTTGTTGAGCCAACAGAAATCAATACTGGTAAGCCTCAATCTCGACAGGCCGAGTGCGGCAGTGAAAGGTGACAGGAGTGGAATGGACAGAGCTGTCTGGATGAGTAGAATAAAAAAAGGGCCAGTCTCTCTTACCGATCCATTTGTCGTTTCCGTACCAGGACAGGTTGCCTTTTGTGCTGTCATAGTAGCCAATCTTCTTATAGCTGCCACCTGAGAAAAAAAACAAAGATAGAAGTGAAATGAAAGACAACCAAAAAACAGAACAAAAGACTTACTTTTTCAGCCTCAAACTTGAAACAGACCCAGCAGATACACAACGCCATGTGAAGTTAATAATAGGTTAGATTTAGGTCACCAGCATCTAAGGACAATCAGGCCGTTTTTCTCTAAAAGTGGACCTATTTCTGCATTTTTCCCTACATTTTGTATTTGATTAGGAAGTTTAAACACAGCATTTTGGTGACATTTTATGAAAATTTTATGCTGGATTAGCTCGTGTTCTGGAATCATGTGCAAGCTTTTTGTAGTAACAAAAATAAAGACGATGTTTTGTCTAGTTGCTTACTAAGATCACGTGCACATTTTACATGTGTTATTTTCTTACATTTTTATGGGGACTTCCCCTAGAGGTCGACATATGACGAAATTCAATAATGCAATATGTTGTAATAATCAATATGCACAATATTGATAACAATTAATTTAATTTTTAGAATTTTAATTAATTTTTAAAATATTCAGATTGTATTAGTGGTTGTTCACCGAGCACCACATGTTTGAATATTTAATAGGTGACATATTCAAGCAGACATTATTATTTAAACATTTTCATATAATATGGCATGAAAAATTCTTACTTAGTTTTATGCTTATAGTAAATATGTATTTATTTATTTAGCTTTTTTACGTGTGTCTGGCTGTGAAAGTGCACCTACAGGTGTTTCTCTAGACAGGCGCATGCCAGATTTTCTCCAGGTCATAATTTATTTTATTTAAATGAATTTTGTCTAAAAACAAATACTTCAACCCATCCAGTTTCGTCTGGAATGCGTCCCAGAGCACCTTCTGAAGTTGTCAGAGCGATCGGATTTATATCCGATCTGAATAAAATGAATAAAGTGACCAGGTGTAAACAGTCTCAAAAACACGGATGTGACAAGACTAACGGCTTTTGCTGTGAAGTGACAGCTGACGGCTGAGGACTCTGCTTGATAGTGAACCCTTCATCAAACAGTTATTTTCAAAAAGAAATATGGCAAAAATAGGAAATAGGAGGTCACAGGGCAAATCAATAACGCCCAATATATAGGACGTCCCAGCTAATTCGACGAGTTAGTCTAGAACCTCATGGTAGCGACAGATTCTCATCTGTTAGGAAGTAAAATTAGCTTTACCCTGTTTGGCAGTCTTTTTAAACATATGTTCAATATTTTGCGACAATGATGCTGCTGCCTGCTTTCTCTTCCGTCTCTTATCAACCCATAGTGTAACTTAGTATGGATGATGAGGATGTCACATCAAAGATTTAAATGTTACCACTCGGTGGGTTATGTCACGTGACTTGCGTTACAATATTGTGACTTTTAGGCTCCATGGGATTTGAATTACTGGCCATAGTTATTTAAAATTACACTTTATTAAAAAATATACACTGCAAAACATTTAATTCAATTCACCTTTATTTCTATAGCGCTTTTACAATGTAGATTGTGTCAAAGCAGCTTCACATAGAAGATTATAGTAAATTAAAACAGTGTCAGTTCAGTTTTCAGCGTTTAAGTTCAGTTCAGTTTAGCTCAGTTCAGTGTGGTTTAATAATCACTACTGAGAGTCCAAACACTGAAAATGCTTTTCTTATTTAGATTTTTTTTCTTGTTTCTAGTCCAAATATCTAAAAATTCTTAAATCAAGAAACATTTACTGGACAAGTAAAACTTATTGTCTTGATTTAAAAAATAACGTGCCAAAATTAAGTGAGTTTTTCCTTAAAACAAGCCAAATATTCTGCCAATGGGGTAAGCAAAATAATCTTGTGTCGAAAGGAAAAACAAGATTATTTTGCTTACCCCATTGGCAGATTATTTAGCTTGTTTTAAGGAAAAACTATATTTTGACCAGCAACGAGACGATCCCAAGGTTTTCATAATGCTGGACCAGGCCATATCTTGAGCAGCTGCTGTGGTGGTCATGGTGGAGAGCATGAGACTGATTCCTGTGACGCTCCAGGGACAGACGAGTCTTCGCTGAGGTAAACTGAACTGAATGTAAACACTGAAAACTGAACTGACACTGTTTCAATTTACTACAATCTCTATGTGAAGCTGCTTTGACACAATCTACATATATATATATATATATATATATATATATATATATATATATAT
>CAIGQZ010000379.1:18750325-18760464 GCA_903798205.1 Danio tinwini
ATAGATAGATAGATAGATAGATAGATAGATAGATAGATAGATAGATATGGATAAATGGATGGATGATAGAATGATATGGATGAATAAATTGACTGATATGGATGAATAAACAAATGGATTAGTAGATCTGAGATGGATGGGTAGATTTGGATGGATGGATGGATGGATGGATGGATGAATTGATGAATGGATGAATGGATGAATGGATGGATGGATAGATGGATAGATGGATAGATAGATAGATAGATAGATAGATAGATAGATAGATAGATAGATAGATAGATAGATAGATAGATAGATAGATAGATAGATAGATAGATAGATAGATAGATAGCTTATTTGTGCATCTTTGTATTCACTTTCATAATACTATTATCTTGCAAATGAGTATATATCAAATATATTACATTTAAACAATATTAAATATCAACTACAGCTAAAATGATCATCTTTAAGCCTTACACGTGCTTTATAATACAAGTCATTGCATCAAATTATGTGCACTGCATTTAGTAAGTCTCTTTAACTGCATTAAGTGGCCTTATTATTTTATTAATATTGTAGAATGTTATCTGAAAGCACTGTTCTTTTTAAATATACAGTTTTTTTACTGCAAATATAATTAGACACACATAATTTACAGGAGGTTCTGGAAATGTCATTGACAATATTTTCTTTATTTCCCAGATAAATATACTGCAGTTATCAAAGTTATAAAACACTCTTTTTAAACAATTTAACAAGATTACAACTTGGTTGGTAAATTACAGAGAATAAAATGCTTCATTTACAACAGATAAATGATGATGGTGAAAATAGCTTCACAAAATTGGGCCATAATCTTTGAAATACTGTCATATTTGCCTATTAAAAACATTGACAGGCATAGGCTTATTAGCTATTCAGCACAAGAAACTTCACAAGTAATATAAATGAACGGTCAACATAATGACATTAGTTTTACGGTTTTATGTTTTGTTTGTACCTTGGAGTTGCTCGATGAGAGTCCAGGCCATACGAGAACCTTGAGCATCAAACACGACATGACCCTATAACACACATATGCATAAATATGATTACAATCCATATGGCATATGCATAAATATAGCATACATAGAGCCATTAGGATATAGATGTTGACACAAAATGGCCTTAGTGTTATGTTGCATACAGTAGATGTATTTGTGGCAATAACCAAAAATACATCGTATGGGCCAAAATTATTGATTTTTCTTTTATGTCAAAAATCATTAGAATATTAAATAAAGATCATTTTCCATTAAGATATTTTGTAAATTCCAAACTGTAAACATATCCAAACTTAACGTCTGGCTACTAATATGCATGGCTAAGAATATAATTTGGACAAAATCCATTCATTCATTCAGTCCTTCAGCTTAGTCCGTGATTATCAGGGATCTCTACAGAGGAATTAACCGCCAAATATTCCAGCATACGTTTCACGCAGTGGATGCCCTTCCAGCCACAACCCAGTACTGGGAAACACCCATATACTCTCGCATTCACACACTTTTATACACTACAGACAATTTAGTTCATCCAATTCACCGCTTGTCTTTAAACTGTGGGGAAAACTGGAGCACCCGAAGGAAACCCACACCAACACTAATTTTGACAAATTTAAAGGTGAATTTCTCAATATTTTGTGAATATATTGAGAAATATTATCCTATCCCAGTGGTCACCAAACTTGTTCCTGGAGGGCCGGTGTCCTGCAGATTTTAGCTTCAAACCTAATCAAGCACACCTGAACAAGCTAATCAAGGTCTTACAAGGTATATTTGAAACATCCAGGCAGGTGTGTTGAGGCAAGTTGGAGCTAAACCCTGCAGGGACACTGGCCCTCCAGGACCGAGATTGGTGACCCTTGTTCTCCTCTAACAAATCCATAAATCAATTTGAAACCTATTTATTCAGCTTTTAGTTGTTATAGAAATCTCAATTTCAAAAATGTTACACTTATGACTGGTTTTGTGGTCCGTGGTCACATTTGTGATTCTTCGATAAAGCAAAACAATGTTAAACAGAGACTAAATCATCCTATAATGAGTTTGAGAATAATTGTTTGGATTATAAAAATTGGATCATCTGATGAGCATTAAAATTTAAAATGAGTTTAAAATGTAAAGAGGATTTCTTACAGATCTGGGAAATTAAAGTCGGGAATATTTTTAATCGCACTATTTTAGAGAAAGTTAATCGACTTACAGACACTCCTTCAAATGAGCTAGTGTTGAGGGCTCTGTATATCTCAGCAGTAATTTCCTTGTTGTTGTAGTTGAAATCCTCCAAGCCCCAGCCTTTGGCTCTCAGTGGGGCCACAGTTTTATTAAGGGCCAGAGCAAGAGCCCAGACAGCATCGTACGCCAGAGGAGCTTCCTGAAAACCGCCGGTCTCTTCTGGGTTTTTGCCGCCAAGACGTGACATCAGCTGAGCAATGAACTCTTGTGAGGTCTGTGGAGGAGTTTTGAAGTATTAAAAAGCAATCTATTCAAAAATTAAAAATACAAGTAATCTAAGCACCCTCAGGCAATCCAAGATATAGGTGGCTTTTTTTTTTTTTGCTAAAATCTTGTCCTTTGATTCATAAAAAGTCAGCAGTTACTGGCACTTTGAGAGAAAAAATAAACAGGCAAAAAAACATTAACTATTTTTTTTTCCTAATACATTTTTTTTTGAAAGACCAGTCTGTGCAAGAAATGTATCATCAATAAATCATGAAGAGAAGGGTATGAATTGCAGGGGGTTTTGACCTCCCTAATTAACATCCTGAAGGATGTCAAAACAAAAGGCATTGGGAGATGGAGTGGGGAGGGGGGCAGCCCTTTAAATAGTGAGAAATACTTTCCTCTGATCTGCTTCTTAAATAATAATAATTAAAATAACAGATCATATAAATATACCTTTAAGCACCCCTAAAGCGGTTCACACCATTGTGAATGCATTATAGTGCCAAGCAGACTATGCAAAAAAAATATTCATTCATCAGTCTGAAATGGGCAGATGTAGAGCACCGGTAAACACTATAAGTGTTCACAAGAAACTTTTTCTTAAAAAATAGGTGATTGTATTTGTTTATATCAAAAAGTAAAGTAAAATTAGATGAACAGTTCGTATTTTAAAAGACACCTGCACGCACATGGAAGTTAAAGAGTAAAATAAAAGAGTAGTCTTTCCTGGTCATCCATTTATTGGTGCAGAAATGCAAACTTGTCAATGTTTTTTTATTATTATTAAAAATAGGTTGTCTTTGAGATCACACATCTATTCAATCGAAGGTTACTGTAGATCAGAATACACCCAATATCCCTACAAACTGAATATTTAAATAAGTTTAATAAATAAATTAGATGTAATTGAATTAAATATAGAAATGTGGTTCACTGTAGAACATATTACACAAACAAAAAAAACAACAAATACCACTGGCATAATTATGTTTCACAAAAAAATAAACATTTCAGGAAATGAGAAAAACCCTGTATAATTAAAACTGAAGCATCAGATTTGGTTATGTTGCTTGCTTTACAAATGTTCAAACCCTTGTATGTGTGATTTGTATGAATAACATTTTACTAAAATCAAGCTAAAATAAAGTTAGGATTTCTGAAAAGCAAATTTGTGGTTTTGTCTGTCATTATTAAGTGTACTGCATTACATTTTCATCAATTTAAAGGTGTAAAAATGCATTATAACCAAGTGAGCACTGTGTAGCTTAATACATTTGGCCAAAATCCCATGTCTGGAAAAAGTGCCATGCAAAAGCTATTTAAAAAAATATTGCATAGGTACTAGGTATTGCCTAAGAGTGCTATATTTAGCCTTAATTAGCTAAAAGTTAAAACTTTAAAGCATGCCACTAACAATGCCAAGGTTGTAGATTCGATTTGCAGGACAAGCAAAAAAAAGTATAATATGTGTTCCAACAAATGCATAAATGTATAATGCAAATGTTAAAGTGAGCCGTTTTTTATGAAACTGAAAATAGGGCAGAGTTTTGCCAACAAGCGATTTTGCTGACATGTGGAGTTCTGAACAGGGTGTGAATTACAGGGGTATTTGACCCTCTAAAATAACACTTGATCTGCCCTAAAGAATGAAAAGCAAGATGTGTGGAAGAGTCTGCTCATTAAACAGTGGAAAACAGTTTGGTTGGTTGAAAAAAAAACATCTCCAATATTTTTGAGGTTGGACTGCAATACCTAGTTTAACCACTAGTCAATACAAAATTCTGCACCCTAAAGAGTAAAATAATGTCCGCCATTCAGTCTGGCTCAAAAAATTGTACCACGCAAATACTGATTATGTTTTTACACAAGGAAATTTTCAGTGTTTTCTACAACCTCAAATCAGAAAAGGTTGGGAAAACGCAAATTAAAAAATTAAGTAGTGAGTTCAAAATTTACTTTGGCTTGTATTTCATTGCAGACAATGCAACAAACATTATTTAATGTGTTCCTCATGATTTGTATTAGGTTTTATTTTCTAAATAAACACATGTTGGTTCTTGCAACACATTAAAAAAAAATTCTTGGAAAAGAAAGCATTTAGAACTTTATAATGTTGCCATTCCTTTTCACAACACTTAAAAGACTATTAGGGACTGAAGACAACAAGTGATGAAGTGTTTCAGGTGTAATTTTGTCCAATTCTTCCTGCAAACAAGTCTTAAAGAGGGCAACAGTACGGGGTCTTTATTGTCTTATTTTGCACTTTAAAATGCGCCACACATTCTTTATTGGAGACAGGTCGGGACTGCAGGCAGGCCAGTCAAGTACCTGTATGCTCTACCTCTGCAACCAGGACTTCGTATTGTGTGCAAAATGTGGTTTTGCATTGTCTTGTTGAATTTTCCATAGGGAGCCAAGCCCTGACAATTACTAGCCCTGAATTGCTCCTGTTCCATCTTTTTTAGAATGTATTACAGGTCTGAATGACAGGAAAGGGTGTATATTTACAAATGAAATGACGTTGACCAAACAAAACATGAAATATTTTGTTCATATTGTCTGTAATAAAATACAAGTTAAAGTAAATTTGGAAATAACTACTTTTTTATTTATTTATTTGCGTTTTCCATACGGTCCCAACTTTTCTGATTTGGGGTTGTATATAATTTTACTATGTATAAAAACGTGTTGAACAAATCTCTCCGTTAAACAACACTTGGGAAATATTTTTGAGAAAATTCACAACAGGGCAAATCATTTTTGACGTCAACTGAATACATAAACAACACAAATGTCAAATAATCATGACCCTGTTGAAAAAGTCTCACCAGGTTGGAAGCCCCGCGGACGGTCTCGGGGTTTAGCATGACGATTTCAGTGGTAATGTGTCCCTCCACAGCTTCTGTCATGTTCTCCACTGTGCAGTTGATGGCTGGATCTTTGATCTTAAACCAGTTGTCTGCGTACCAGCCGATGAGAAACCATACGTACTTCTTACCATACAGTTTCTCTTTGAAGACCTGCCAAAGACGACACCATGTTTTGAAAGTCTGTGCTCAAGCCATAATCTTATTCAATATTTTAATCTCAGTTAAGCCTCTGTGAGTTAACACAGGCAGAGTAGAGGCATTGAACTGAATTGTGCTGAAGTGATTTACAATAAATTGACAGCTCAGGCGTACTTGGAAAAAGGAATCATAATTGTCAATTACCTCGCAAAACACCTTTCTGGCTTCAGTTTCATAAAATAAGCCGACGATGATTCGAGCATCTTGACGCTGAAGACAAACCAGAGGAAATAGTTAAACAAGACAAACCCACATTGCACAATGATATTCTTATAAATTTTTTATGTATTATGAAAAATTATCAACTAAATAATAGTTTATGGACTTCACGGTGGCGCAGTGGGTAGCATGATCGCCTCACAGCAAGAAGATCGCTGGTTCATGCCTCGGCTGGGTCAGTTGGCGTTTCTGTGTGGAGTTTGATTGTTCTCCCCATGTTGGCATGGGTTTCCTCCGGGTGCTCCGGTTTACCCCACAAGTCCAAAGACGTGCAGTACAGGTGAATTGGGTAAGCTAAATTGTCCGCAGTGTATGTGTGTGAATGAGTGTGTATGGATGTTTCCCAGTGATGGGAAGGGTATGCGCCGCATAAAACATATGCTGGATAAGTTGGCGGTTCATTCCACTGTGGCGACCCCTGATTAATAAAGGGACTAAGCCGAAAAGAAAATGAATGAATAAATCAATTAATAATATATTATCAAATATTTCCCAAGTGCTATTTAGCAGAGTTTTTTGTCTTCAGAAGAAATTCTTCTTTTAGCTAAAAGCTTTTTGTACATTTCCCATTTAAACTGTTTTTACGGTCAATATTTTTAGCCCCCTTAAGATTTTTTTAGATTGGCTACTGAACAAACCACTGTTCTTCAATGACTCGTCTAATTGACCTAGATAAGCCTTTAAATTATACGTTAGGGTGAAAACTAGCATCCTGCAGTATAACTAGTAAAAAAATCATGTACTGTTGACATGAAAAAAAAAGAATTTAGTTATTAAAAATATTATGTTGAAAAATGTGTGAATCTCTCCATTAAACAGCACTTAAGACATATTAAACTATAGTTTTAAGTCTAATAATTTTGACATCATCTGTATAGGCTCAGTTTATACCTTGTGTTGAGAAGTGTTTTTTAATGTGGACAAATCATTTGTGCAAATCATTTTTTGAAAAATGATTACAATTTTATTTTTCAGCATTTCCACCGAAACTGACAATTTTTTTGTTGCTATATTTTTTATAAATATTTGAGTTTAAAGCTCAGTTTTACGCATGCATTATGGGCAACAATAAATAAGCACATTTTAGCACATCAATAAATAAGCATACATTTTTAAAAATCTGCATGAATGGATGTTTTTATAATAACTTCATTGCAATTTATTAAATTATACGGTAACACTTTATAATAACTACACACTATGAATCATTTATTAAGCATTAGCATATAGTGAATTCATTATCTGTTAAGCATTAACTACATTAATAGACGTTAGTAAGCTGTTTATAAATGCAGCTGCAAACGCTGTATTCTTGACTTATAAGTACGTCTGTAATGTGCTCAGTAATTGTATTTTCATACTTTGTTAATGATTATTTTTTCCATTAATTAAGTATTGCATTATTTCCAAACTAGTTATTTAAGAATAGTTGGTGCTATTTTAGGATAATTGAAAATGCATAAGTAAATGCTATTCAAACTAACATTCATATATTGTATTATTCATGTATAATAGTTAATTTGTATGTTAATAAATGTTTTATTAAGTTAACTTCATCCAGTTTTGTGACCTAACCTAAAGTGAGGACGATTTATGCTTTACAAACCCCTAATAAATGACAATTAAAGGCTCAGTTAAATTCTAAACAGGAAAAAAAAGAAAATAAATGACTTTATTAATTTATATTCATCTGAAGATACACAAATAAAACTGTATCAAATGATAAATACATTTTTGCAACCTTATCTAAAATAAAATTACTGTTTGGTTTAAACTTCGCTAAATAACTTTGAAATGTTGTATCATAATATATTGTTAAATTATTATATTGTTGTTGCTGTATCCAAATGGATTTTAATTGTATTTATTTCTAATTGTATTTTAACACTCCTGTTTAAAGTTTACAGTAATTTTATTTTTGAATTAAGATTGAAAACATTTATTGTTTATTTGATATTAAACCTTTAATTGTCATTTATAAGGGATTTACAAAGCATAAATTGTCCCCACTTTAGATTAGGTCACAAAACTGCATGAAGTTGATTAATAAAGCATCTATTAACATACTTAGTAACCATTAATATATGCCTGAATAACAAAATATATACATGTTGATTTGAATAGTTTACTAACTCATTCTGAATGATTTTAAAAGCCACCAGCTACTCCTAAATAGAAACGGTTTGTAAATAATGTGATACTGAATTTAGTAATGAACAACTAATAAGTAATAAAGTATGAAAATACAGTTATTAAGCACATTAGAAACGTGCTTATAAGTCAAAAATACAGCACTTGTAGCTGTATTTATAAAGTGCTTGCTAACGTCTATTAATGTAGAATAAATGCTTAACGGATAATGAATGCACTATTTGCTAATGCTAAATAGATGATTCAAAGTGTGTAATTATAAAGTGTTACCAATTATTCTACACTAATTATAAAAATATATATGCTCCAGTCAAAGGTGATCTGTTTCTCCAACAGCCTACAAAAAATGTGAATGAAAAGAATGTTTCAATCGTTTAATTAATGTATGTACTAACAACAACTAATAATAAACTATAATTGTACAGCATTTAATCAATCATAGTCATAGTCGTGAATTTTTAAAATCCAAATTTATGTTCGTTAACATGAAAATGCACGGTGAGTTTACATGAACGAAACATAAACTTCATTTTTAATTAACTAATGCTAACCAAGGTGAATAAATGCATTTTTCATGCTAGTAAATACATTAACTACAGTTACTAATACAACTTATTGTAAAGTGTTACCATTATTTTATTCAAATAATTATTTATTATTAATTATAAATTTGACTCTCAATTGCAAATGCCTTTACATGAGCAATAAGCCACTGGTATGTGAAGTACAAGGATTTTGCTAGATGTAAAAAAACACCCTTGTGTAACTTATTGCTTTAATTTATTTTGTTTGTGACATGCTATAAAACTGAAGTGTGTACTTTCGGCATTACAGCTACCAAACGAATCTGCAAACAAAAATAATGACTTTCCTCTAAATATTCCATTGGTTTCTGTGAAAAGTGTAGAGCAGACTCTGCATAGTAAAGAGAGTAATAATAAAGCATTACAGCACTGAAATATATGAAATCCCTTTTAAGATTCATATATATGGTATGTGCTGAATATCCAAATCACATATGTGGAAAAAAAAGTAAAGCCAAACATTTAAAAAGGCAGTCAAATTCTCATGAGGTTAAATAAATGCTGTCTGACTACTGAATAATAAGTATGGACCAAGACGAGCATCCAAAGCGTCACTTGATCTGATGAAGGGAACTGATTCCTTGGAGTGTTGCTTTATTTCACGTAAGAGTTTTTCATGCGCTCTGCCTGCTAGTAAAGCTAACCGACGCGGGCTGAGGAGAGGAAGTGAGCGGCTGGTGAATTTTTCATCAAAGCACCTTCAGGTTTTTGACAGCCACTGCGGGATCGGTGAGGAAGCTCTGTCTGACGCTTATCTCGATGTTGGCCTCCTTCACACGCTCCTCCAGATCATCCAGAGTCTGCGGAGAGAAGAAGAGAGCGATTGACAGGACAGGAGTGATGTTTGTGGAGAGTGGAGAGAGAGAGAGGGAGAGAGAAAGAGAGAGAGAGAGAGAGAGAGAGAGAGAGAGAGAGAGAGAGAGAGAAGGATGGACAGGAAGAGCCCGCATGAAAGATCAAAGAGCAAATGAAAGAGGAGAATAAAAGAGGGCCATGAGATGAATGGTCAATCCGCAGAACAGAGTGTATCCCAAAGTAAAGCAAATGGGAAAAAATTGTCAATTGATACTGAAATAAAATAAAATAAAATACATTTTAAATATACAAGTATAAAATAATATATACAGTTAAAGTCAGAATTATTAGCCCCTTTTGAAAATATTAATATATATATTTCCCAAATGATGTTGTATGTTTAACATGTTTCACAGTATGTCTGATAATATTTTTTCTTCTGGAGAAAGTCTTATTTGTTTTATTTTGGCTAGAATAAAAGCAGTTTTTAATTTTAAAACCATTTTAAGGTCATAATTTTTAGCCCCTTAAAACAATGTTCTACAGAACATACCATCGTTATACAATAATTGCCTAATTACCCTAACCTGCCTAGTTTACCTAATTAACCTAGTTAAGCCTTTAAAGTCACTTTAAGCTGTATAGAAGTGTCTTGAAAAATATCTAGTAAAATATTATTTACTGTCATCATGTCAAAGATAAAATAAATCATTTATTAGAGATGAGTTATTAAAACTATTATGTTTAGAAATGTGTTGAAAAAATCTTCTCTCCATTAAACAGAAATTGGGGAAATATAAACAGTAGGCTAATAATTCTGTGTGTGTGTGTGTGTGTGTGTGTGTGTGTGT
>CAIGQZ010000379.1:18760474-18791419 GCA_903798205.1 Danio tinwini
TGTGTGTGTGTGTGTGTGTGTGTGTGTGTGTGTGTGTGTGTGTGTGTGTAACCAAAACAATACATAAAAAATACATATAAAATATAAAAAAATCATATGAAGTCTATAAAGTTTTATAAAATATAATAAAGTCAAAACTAACTGCAACAAAATGACAGTAATATAATACTGTAAAAACTAAAATATTTTTAAATATATATTCAACAATATATCAAATAAATAAGCCCATATTTTATACAAAAATAATGACCAATCAAATGAAAAGCCGTTAACTCCTAAACTTTTATTATGCGTGTGTACAGAGCAACGAGGCAGGCTATTTGCTATAGAGACATCAGGAGATCATTGAACTGTTAGGACAATGGAGAAAGATGTAAGTGAATGAGGAAAAGAGATGAGCTGGTGAAGAGATGGAGGAGGATCATTAGCCTAGTGGAATTACACTAGCTCAATACTGAATCAATGCATGAGAGATTTATGACATGGTCAATATTCCTAGCAGCCAACATCAAGAAAAATGACTTTAAGAGTCCTTCATCACTAAAGGAGAGAATAATCAACCAGCATTCACTCTGAGGCATTAACCTTAGAGTATAAGCTCGCTAACAGTTTTGAAAGGGAAAAGGAAACCACTTTTCTGGGAAATTGCTTCCTTTTAAAGAAGTCATATAATTTTTTTAATGCTTCATTTGACCCTCTGAGGTTTGCTTAAATCATTCTTTAGAAGTTCTTTTGTAGCAAACAGTGATATAATTTTGTTTTCTTGACCATAACTTTGTGACCTTCAGAATAAACATTTTTTTTGTGGGGTGGGGGTTTCGGGGCTAGTATATAAATGACCTATTTGTAAGAGAGATGCTAAGCCTGTTTTAAAGGGCAGCCTGTAAGTTTAACACCCAGTGGTTGAACTACGTATTGCACTCCTTGTTCAAAACACAAGCAAGAGCAGGTTGCTAGATTGACAACACCAACAAAGGCTGATTTAAATGGTATTTTAAATAAAAAGCAATTAACGCGATAGAAGGAATATTTTCCATATTAAAAGGAGTTTTTGTCCTAAACAACACCTGAAATTTATATTTTAGAAATGGCTTCTATTTCTTGCAGACGAAAATCAGAATACTGTGAAAATAATCCCCTCAGGTTCACCTCATGTGCTTTATTCACACTATTCACACTGTAAAAAAAATCGTAATTTTAGCTGGGTGCCGTAAAAAATGTAAAATAACGGCGTAATTAATTTTTACAGTTTTAGTAAAATTACAGATTTTTTTTACAGTGCAGTGTTAAATAATAAAGTGAGTTATATGGTATTTTACATGACATTTATTGCCATGCTACTGAAAGCAGCAGCAGATAGTTCACCTCAGACCTTGAAAATGAAATAAACCATTGAACGTTAGAACTCAGTGCAAGCCAACACATATCAGTGATTCAGCATCTACATTTAATAATGTTAAAGAAGATTAATATGTATTAATTAGATTATGAACCTTACCATTTCGTTGGAGTGCAGCAAGTGTACTATTCTGTGCTTCTGAATGACTGTATTTAAATTTCTGTCGTGTTTTGTCTGGTGTAAACAGTCAAATTCCTTAATCACTGCAAATCTCATCACGTAGTGTGTTGTTAAGACACGGGGTTACTATGTAACCTCCTCACCTGATGTTTACGTTTGTAATGTTTATGTTATTTGCTAATTAATAACCACCTCATGAAAAACTCTGAATCTGCGTCTCCTTTTAGAGGCTGTTATTGTCGGTTGCAGAAGCATGCTTTTAGAGCCTTTATGACTGAATAAATCAAATACATTGTTACATTGGCAGTGGGTGAGTTAAAGTGACCACAACAAAGACAGACATTCCGGCACGTAACGCACATTTTCGAAATCAGAATATCTGACTTTAGCATTGTTTTTCAGATAAACAGGGATGTTCACTTAGCATGTTTCTTAAATATCTGCAAACATATTATGGTATTTTTATGCTTTAGAAGAGTCAAAAACTTACATACAGCACCTTTAAGGGTTTTCCCCTTTAATCCAAGCTGAAACACAATAAAACTGTGAAAACTGAAACCTTTCAGAAGAAAACGCAGAGCTGTATGTGATAAACATAACAAAGTTTCACTACTGCTGGTGTTCAGTAAATGTTATAGCATTTAGATAAAACACATACATGCCTATCCATGCCTTTAGTCACTGTACGCAGAATATCATGAGTTTATTTATGTGAATTTCTGCTATTTTTAACACAAAACTTCTCCCCAAAGTTTTTTGTGCAAACAAAGTAATCATTTAGTTTTGACTGACTCACAAAACAATGTGCCATAGAACCTGTCAAAACTGAAACCCATCAAAAGAAAATGCAGAGCAGAAGGTATCATTTCACAGAATTTTAATACTTCATTAGTACTTTTGATGATGTTCAACGATGTTTAGAAACACCTGCTTTTCTATCCTAATTTCACCTTCACAGAAAATAAAGTCATCGAATACCAGACCTTTCATTTATTTGTGAAGATTTCTGCATTTTTTACATAATTTTACACCTGAGACTGATTTATAAATTATGAACCATGAGTGTAAAGAGATCATGAATTTAATTTATTCATAATTTAGTGTTCATCATAACCAATGCTTCATTTACACCCTTATCTCTTTTACTTTATTTATGTTTTTGGTTGCTGTGCCTTTAAAGGGGACCTATTGTGAAAACAATTACTTGTATAAGAGGTTTAACTAAAGCTGTCTGGTAATAGTCTTCTAATATGGACAGCTTCTAATGGTCAGAAGTTTGATTGACATTCTCTCTTTGTACATATCATCAGAGGGGTGAAGCTACGGCCATTAGTGACTATCTCTCCCTCATTAGCATAGGACGCTAGTCTTGTTTTTGTATCTGCTACTATGCTGATGCATAGGCATTTTTCTAGCTCTGCCCTCTTTTGAAAAGAGCACAATCTAATCTGAATTTAAAGCAACAGTCACTAAAATGGCATGATTGGGATCAAAGCCTAAAAGGGGCAGTTTCAAAGAGTTATAACACATTAATTATGGGGTATTTTGAAGTGAAACTTCACATACACACTCTAGGGACATTAGAGACTTCTTTTACATCTTGTAAAAAGTGACATAGGTCCTCTTTAAGACTTGACAAAAGAAATGCAAAGCCTTTAAATTTCGACCGATTCACAAAACAATCCACATTGCAGTTTTAGGGGCTACACACAATCAGAAATAGCACATGGTATGATTTTATTATTTCTATTTATTATTTATTTTTAATGAATATTATGATATATTATGGCAAACATTAGCCTTCTTATCATATTTTGCCTTCATACTATAGGTTGTTTTCACATGATGTAAATGATGATCGCGAGATTCAGATGGAAGGCAGGAAGTGGTTCGTCTAGGAATCGCTATCAGAACATAAAAATGTTTGTTTTATATAATTGTTTAATTTATAGACTTCCAAAAGTTTTTGCTGAGAAAAAAGAGCAAGTTCAAGAAACTGACTAAAAAACTGAAAAAAAGCTATGTGTATTATATGTTATATAAAAATCTGATACAAACACCACCACACTTAGACAAAAATCCAGGAGAAAATAAATAACGCACCCTGCATGTAATCGCTGCAATGAAATCTCCGTCTTGTTTTGCAATAGTCCAAGTCTTTACTGGCGTTTCAGCGGAATAGACAACTGTAACGTGAACTTTGAGATGCGCAGCAGCTGTGAACGTTAACAAAAATAAATAAATATTAATGTAGATTATTCGTCCACGCTTTTGTATGCTTGCCAAAAAATAAGGACTTTCCTCAATGTCTCCCATTCAGTTTTTTACTTCCTGCCCTCCATCTGAACATCGCACGTCACCAGAACCACGTGATTAAAAACAACCTATATATGTTTTGAACACCACACAGACATTTTTGTGTTCTTTATATAGATTTCTAAAGTTTAGTTGGGAGAAAGTTCTTCAAGTACTGTAGGAGAAGTGCTAGGACGCTGAAACTCTGTTAATTACTTTTGTGTTTTCACACTAAAATCTCATTTGGCGGCAAAGCAGAAAAGCCCAAAAATCTCAAGACCAGTAAAAACCCCAGTATGACTGCACTGAGTCAGATAAATAAGAGAGAAAGCTGCGCATGCAGGACTGACCGAGGTAAAGACTTCAGTGGTCTGCTGGATAGTGGCGATCTTTGTCCATTCCCACTTCTGGAAGAGCCGCACACGTGTGGGATTATGCAAAGTCGCTGACGGGTGCGTACGGAAGAAAGTGGGAAATCGCTGGCGGTTGGATAATGCTGGAGAACTGGATCCGTATGAGAACTATTGAGAGAGAGGGGAGAATAAAAAAAAAAAGAGTTAAAAAAAAGATCTACTCAGCTGTACGGTTGACCTTATTTGATTCCCCTGAAAAAAAGGAAAACACAAAGCAAAAGCAGAGCAAAAAATATGAGTCAGATTTCTGCACACACTGTTAGAAGGGTAAATGTCAGCCCTGTGGAGCCAGAAGCTTTGTGCAAACCTGAATAAATAAGCCAATCTGTTTCTTTATCCAATGTTGACGTGTCGATACTCTGAAAGGCAAGGCGGAGGAACGCTAATGACTTTCTGCATCAGTCTTTCTGAACTAAATCTTTGTATTTCAAGCAATGAACCAGGTGGTTGATTTTAAACACATACACACATGCTCTTATAAAAAGCTTAACTGTGCTGAATGTGTACTTCAAATCATTAAAGTAACTGTACTTGCTTGTTCAATTTTTTTTGTTAACTTTCATTTTATGAATCGCCAAAGTAAAAATAGTCAAACCTATTCTATCTAGAAAAAAATAATGCGTGCTTTTATTACTTCTAGGTTGGACTACTGTAACTCACTTTTTTTGGGGGATTAGTCAGACAACTCTATCCCATTTACAGTTAGTTCAAAATGCTGCTTTTAACAGGTACCAAAAAACATGACCACATAACCACATAGCGTCTTACGCTCTTTGCACTGGTTCTTCTCACGTGTCACTTTTAAAATTCTTCTCTTGGTTTTTCAATCACTAAATGGTTTGGCACCTTTTTATCTGTCAGACCTGTTGACTGAACATCAGCCTGGTCGGTCTTTTCAGTCATCAAACCACAGATTTTTATACATCCTTAAGTCCAGGCTGAAATGCAGAGGAGACCGTGCTTTCGCAGTAGCTGGTCCTAGGTTTTGGAATGCTCTGCCCCTCTGTATTAGATCTATATCATCTCTATCTGTTTTTAAATCTAGGTTGAAAGCTTACCTTTTTGACATTTTATCAGTGAGAATTGTTTGTTTTCGCCATAATTTAATATCTTTCTCTTTGTGATTTGTATTGCACGTTGGTCAACCTTTCGTTGTGTTCAATAGTGCTATATAAATAAAATTGACATTGACATTGAAGTTTCAGGTACAAATTTTTCTTAAAGATTGATCTTTTGGACAAAAACAATCCACGTTATCTTGGACAGCTAAGAGGTGAGATAATTAACAGCAAACTTAAATTTTTGGCAAAAAAAAACATTTAAGTGTATTATTGTAACCCTTTAACGTGGATTGTAACTGTGGATAGTCTTTTGTGCATTAGTTATCCTCAAAATCTCTGAAAAAAATGCTTAGAATGGGGTCAGGAACACAATTTAAAGGGACAGTTCACTCAAAAATGAAGATTTTTTTCCCCATTTACTCAACTCAATTCAATTCAATTCACCTTTATTTATATAGCGCTTATATAATGTAGATTGTGTCATAGCAGCTTCACATAGAAGATTATAGTAAATTGAAACAGTATCAGTTCAGTTTTCAGAGTTTAAGTTCAGTTCAGTTTAGCTCAGTGTAGTGTGGTTAATAATCACTACTGAGAGTCCAAAAACTGTGGAGCAATTCCATTGATGCACAGCTCTACAGATCCCGAACCATGCAAGCCAGTGGCGACAGCGGCGAGTAAAAAACTTCACCATGTTCAGGGAAAACCAATCACACTCAACTACTACTTATATTCTACTTACTTCTATTTTTAAAATAGTTTTATTATCTGTTTTTGTCCTGTCTCTGTAATTCTGTTGTCACGAAAACAAATTCCTCGTATGTGTGAGTATACCTGGCAATAAATCTCTTTCTGATTCTGACTCCAGTGGTTTAAGCTTTTATAAATGTTTATCTTCTGTTGAACACAGGCTTTGCAGAATTCTGGTAAAAAAAAACTGTTGTTCCCTACTATTTATGACTGCTTGGTCCCAAAATTCTTCAAAATATCTTGTTTTGTGTTTAACAGAAGAAAGAATTTTATAAAAGTTTAAAACCACTTGTGTGTGAGTGAATGGAGACGAAACGTGCATGTATGGGTGAACTGTCGCCTTAACCAAATAACTGGCCACCTTAACCCTTGTGTACTGTTCAAATTGACAACCCTTTCATTATGTTCAGGTAAAACCAGTAACAATCAAGAAAGTAAATGGGGCAAAAACGGCCACCAACATAACAAAAGGGTAATAAATATGTGAGTGTATTGTTAATTATTTTTTTTCAAAGCATTTTTCCAAAATATGTGTCAAAATAAGACTTGCCGCCAAAATTATTCCATTTGATGAAACAAAGAGAAAGTTGTGGCCAAATTAAGACTTAAAATTACCCCAGAGTGGATGAAAACATACCGAACAGCAAATAAGGGTTAAAGGATTAACATGCACTATTTGCAAAAGCAGAACTATTTATATGCTAAAATATATGGTAAAGTGTCCTTACTTTGCACAAGGGTTGATTTGCCTAAACTGTTATGTATGGTTATTCATTTTTCAAGAGCATCTTGATCAATTGCGTCTTAATCTAATAGACTACAAACCCATCTCTCAAAAACAACTCTTATAGGTTCCTTAGAGAGCTGACTTGTTAAAAGTAAACTCAACACTCACTTTTCCAACTTTCCAACTTAAGTAAAAATATCTGATGAGAACAAAGCCATGACTGGGAACATTAATTTCCAAACTCTAGCAAACCTCAGCGGATGCCAGATGATTGAAAGAGAATAATTGGAAAACATAATTATTTCGTCAAATTGCTAAGGGGTATCTTGTGTATTTTACTCTCTTTTTTCCGCTTTCGCACTCTCATTTAATTCTCCGACATCCGCGAGAGCCTTTTTTTTTTGACAGATTTAATTTGGAAGCTTCTTCAAAAGTGTCAGCAATTTAGAAAAACCCAACAAGATCACAAGTTCAAATTCTTTTTGTTCCATGGCCCAAAAACAACACAGAATTGCTTGTTTTGGGTGGTGCATCTCCTCATCCAAATTTTAAATCAAGTTGCAAAAAGTGTTTTATTATTTTCTTTAATCAAGAATGACAATAAGCCAACTTTCCAATGCAAAAATATCCTTTTGAGCAGTGCAGTTGCTCATGTGGTACTGGTATATCGGTGCCCACAAAATACAGAACCTGTTAATTAACTAATATTTTTGTACCATCTTGTACTGAGTATCGTCTCACATATGGGATTTGGAGTTTATTTGTAAATGCCACATAGCTGTCAGAATTTCAAACCAAAATTTCTAATCAGCCACTTTTCTTAATTGAAGCTTGATGTGTCACCATGGAAATTAAAACAGAATACAGTATGAAGTTCCAAGGTGGCATTCACACAGAATGTGTCTTTGCGTCTAAAATGCATGAACACTCAGCGTTCAGGAACAGTTTCAGAAAAATAAGCACCTACTTTGCCATAGCTCACTATAAAAACAAATGTTGGATTTCACACAATCCCTTTATGTTGTCCCAAGACAAATTGCTTAAATTAACGTAATCTAGTTTTTTACAAATGAAAGTTAAATTTCAACTCATTATAAGCAAGCAGTTTGAACAAGCAGCAAAAGTCATTCATACAGCTGGGAAAATAAGCATTGAACACATAATGTTTTTTCCTGGGAATAATATTTCTAAAGGAGCCATTGACATGGAATTAAACCAGATTTAGGCAAAAACCCAAACACCATAAACATAAAAAAATAAAACAAACAACAAACTGAAAAATGTGTTATTTGTAGGCTAATAACAATGAAATGACACAAGTAGAAAGTACTAAACTACTTAACACTTTATATAAAAGTCTTTTTGGGTGATGGCAGCTTAAAGACGCCTCTCATATGGAGAATGAAGTCATATGCATTTGACGTCTGAAAGCATTTTAGAGTTTCCTTGACTGTGTTTTGGATCATTGTCTTACTGAAATGTCCACCCTGGTTTCATCTTCATCAACTGATAATGTAGATGTTGGACTGAAGCACCTAATATTATTTTACAATGATGAAGGGCAGAGGGTTGCTGAAAAACTACTGAGAGATTTCAGCTGCTGTCAGGGCTTTCCATGCCTTTCTGCACCTCCCTTTCTTCATGCGTCATTATGTTTTATTATGCATAACTTAATTTGTAAACTAATTTAATTTATTTTCTTTGCATATATGGATTTATTTGGTTGTTACCAACATCCAGGAAACATTTTAAGTCAACGGCACCTTTAGAAATAGGTTATCTGAGAAAAATGGTGATGTGTTCAATACTTATTTTCCCCGCTGCAGATGTGTCCTTCACTGCCCATGACATCCCAGAATTAAGTACATTCCATTTCTAACAGATGAACTAGGTGAAAAAGGGTGTCCTTTTGTGTGTAAATTACATTTTTGGCCAACACTTTCTACCTTTGAGGGCATTTCTAGCAAGAAGTTAAAATTGCAGTTAGAATATATATTGTACCCTTTGTTTTAACCAAGTTAGTGATCTATTCTGTTCTACATGATTAAATCTTTATGCTGTCTCAGACATTTTACAAGGTTACTTCATGCACAAATGCTGCCTCCAGGCAACAAGTCAGCTGCATTTAACACTAGTGTGTTTTTGGTTTAAAATGGCATTCTAGAATGATAACGCTTCTCGTGCAAAGTGGTGTTTTTATTGTGTTTTAGAAAAACAATCTCCATCAACATTATATAACTCTAAAACACATGATAGATGACCATTCATGCTTACTGAGCATGTGCATATTTTGCCGTAGGGCTGGACAATTTAATTGAGGTGATGTTCATGCGCATTTTGTTAGTGAAGCCAGTTCTAGTTAACCTCTAGCACATGTGTTTAGATGGAGCAGATTTTTAATCGGTCGATAATGACATCGAGATAATCGTTCTACAGTGATGACGGCTGTTTGCATCACTTCTCAATGAAATAAAGCTGTAGTAAATGCTGCATGTGAAATTACACATACATGTAAATTATATATAATAAGATGTTTTTACTTCAAACTCACCTTAAAACAACAGTCGAGTGTCTGAAATAAATACTTCTGTGAGATTACATAGTCATGTGTTTATCAATGAAAGCAGTTCAATCTTCTGTTTATTCAGCGACTGTTTTTTTCAATAGAATCTGGATGCAGACTTGGATCTGCAAGCTGAGACTGCATATCTCAGAGATGCAATGTCAGACACAATGCACTCCATGGAGCTAGTGACGTCACTGTGAGGGTAGTTAGGGGTGGGATTAGGTGTGCGCATTAAGAAGCATTGCACACAGCTCACCTTGCAACTGCAAGTCTGCATCCAGACCCCTCACACTTTTTTAAAAAATTACTACAAATCACACTGTGATTTCTTGAGAAGATGTGCACAACAATCGCAGCTTGCTCAATCATGTCGCGATTTCAATTCGATGCCTGCAACCATACTTGCAGTCTGCAAACTGTGTAATGTACATGGCTTTATGTATCAGGGATTAATACACAACAGTCCAGGAGACCAGTCAGAAAGCAATTGTGGATAGCTGTGCTTTAGGAAGGCTGAAAAACAGTGTAGATTCATTTGACACTGTTTATAGGTCCATTACATCCTTTAGAGGTGCATCCAGCTCTGTGAGTTCATAAACTCCTCTAGAAGCTGCGTCTGGATGATGGACGCTTTCAGTGGTACGTCTGACTGAGCTGGTCCCAGTTTGATGAGTTGTTCCCCTCTGATTTCCCCTCAGGACACCAACTACAGGCTATATGTCATAATCAAGCCCTTACTAGAGCTCCTGACTGGTTAATGTGACACGAATGTCCGGCAAAGTTCACGCGAATCACGAGTTAAGCAGGTCAAATACCCGTAACGCTCAATTCAGACTGCTTCATTCATATGAATAGCACCGCAGAATGTCTGATCACATCTATGCATTAACTTAAAGGGCACCTATGGTGAAAAATCTACTTTTCAAGCAGTTTGGACATTCATATGAGTAGGTATAGTGTATATATCGTCATATTGGGGTGATAAACACACTCAGTCCAATTGGTGGACCAATTGGAGCAGTTTTGAGACCGACCGCAACTTGACGTAGGAGTGCGGTCCCCCCGCCCACCGAACTGATTGACAGCTGCGTATTAACATGTCTCCGTAGTAACATGTATAATCATATCAACAAGACAGAACATGGGCAAAGCAGCCGGGAATAAAAGGTCTGTTCAGTTTGCTAGGATCAACAATCATCATCAAATGTGATCAAGAGTGAGTTTAAAATCTTTTAAAACAGTGCATGTACAACAATGAATTACATCGATTTACTTCAGCTTTACTTCATCACCACAGCCGCGTGACAGAACAATTATAAAAGAAGATGCTTCAATCCCGGTTTGTGGATGTTAAATCAGGTTTATTTTGTACATTAACTTAACAGATATCCATACAGCAGTGGATATTAACCTGTATCCTGTCACATTTGCGTGCAAAAAGAGTGCAAAGCTAAACGCGCGCTCTGTCTGTGTATCTGTGTGTGTGCGTGAACTTTGTAATGACATTGTGCGTGACTCATCGTCGCAACTTCACAACAAATGCATCAAATACTCATTGGTAAAGTTCTTACTGTAGTATTTCTCATAAACGTTACGTGAGATCTGCTTCCTATGTCTGTCTGTTGTCTGAAGCAGCCAAAGGAGGAGATTAAGGCACACTGACAGGCACATGGGAACGCTGGGTGGGGAGGATCAGCCTTGAAGGCACAGTTCACAAAAACCGCTACCTGATGGTTAGAGCTATAAAATAGAAACTTCTGAAAGCTATAATAAATAATCTGATGGGTGTTTTGAGCTGAAACTTTACAGACACATTCTGGATACACAAAAGACTTATATTAAATCTGGAAAAAGTGGTAACCTAGGTGCCCTTTAACATGTAAATCATTCATGCTTGACACTTCTGCATCTGGTATGAACATACCATGAACCACAAAACCAGCTTTTCCAAGAGAAAATGGGTCTTTAGCATTTTTAAAATGATCTGTATTCACAATTCAAAAAAATTCGGAATAGAGCGGAGACCTGGCATGACCATAACAAAACTTGTGCATTTTAAACAAAAATGCATTAGTCTACACCAGGAGTACCTAAACTTTTTCATATGAAGGCCCAAAAACCAAACATTATTGGGAGCCGTGGGCCAAAGGTAAATATACTGTAACAGTATTACACTAAAGTCGATATGGGTCATTTCTAATTTATTTCCTAATATTTCAAAATACATAGAAAACTTTACTTTAAATCATATTAACTAATACAGTATAACATTTTAAATAATAACTTATTGCAATAAAAAACAATCACATTGATAACAGTGGAGTTCAGTGCAGAATACGCTAGTCAAGCAGAATCAGTCTTTGATTTGATTTACTCACCAATTTAAACAAAATCTGATTAATTTACACCATTTAATTGAAACATTTCATTTCAGTTGGCTTTTAACAATTAAAACAAATAAAGAGTTACATTACATTTGAATTGACAATCTCTAAACACTCCCCATCATTCTCTCTCTCTCTCTCTCCTCAGATGGGATGGCTGGCCAAATTAAAGGTTACCATGGGCCAACTTTGGTTCGCAGGCCCTAGTTTGGGCATCTCTGGTCTAAATGGACCCTCATCATCCCAACTTGCAACTGTAAACAGAAGCTCATAATGCTTGTCCTGCCTCAGAGTTTTTCTGATTGGTTCACTGCTTTGGAACTGAGATTAATGAGTGGCGCTGCATATTGCATATTGGGTCATCCTTATAGTCGAACCCTGCTTTTAAGAGAACCACAATTTAAAATTATTTTCAACCAGCCAAAGTGGCTAGTGGGAGTGTCTGTCTTACCCGCCAAAGCTGAAATCTACTCGCATTCGGCGGGTTGGCGGGTGTTAATGTTAAGCCCTGTATATAAGCATAGTTAACCTGCAATTATATAGTAAATAGGTGATTTCGTTGTGTACATGTTCAGGATACCAGTAAAAATGTTAAGTAAAAATGTTAAATCCTAATTCATGTGTATGGAGAAATGATCAATCAAAACACAGATATTTAAAAAAGAGACAAAAGAGTGCATTAAGCAAACGCACCACTATAAGGTTCCACATTCGTGCCGCTTCGGCCACCAGCGTCGACACTGAACTACAGCCTGGCATCAGGACGATCTTTATGGGCTCTGTGTACAGCAGGTCATACAGAAGTTTAGTGGCCTCTCCAGGATCACACTAAAGAAAAAAGAGAAAAAAGACAGTGCTGATTAGTCTGTGGCATATGAAAAAATTAATTGCACCTCGCAGGATGTAAAAGCTGCACTTGAGCTTGTCATAATCAATAAGGAATCAATGGAATCAGCACAGACGGACAGAAAAAAAAGGATCTAAATGAAAACATCTCGTGCTGAAGTTCACTGTGACAAACACAAGAGGAGTGATTCACAAATGAGGGGTTGAACGTTCGCACAACGCAGATGCAGTCAGTATCAGCAGAAACGCTTAATTACCGGAGCCATGCATGCTTTTATTTTTGTTAAAGTTAGAACTAAATGACACAGTGCTGGACTCAAAAACAATGACAGCGTGAAAGGAACCACTTTGGATCCGTCTAACTAGCAGAAGTTTAGATTAGGTAAGAGAGATTATGTTGTCATTCCAGAAGGGGTACACAATTGATAAAAAAAAAAAACAATCATAATCAAACAAAACAATAATAATAATAATCAAATCACTCCCTATTCTAGCTTGATTTTTTAATATAATGGCTGAAATTTTGTAATACTAACAATCTTTATGATAAACACTAGTGATGTGCTAGTCTATGACTGTGTTTGCCTGTCCAGTTTATCAGCACGTTTGTTCTGGAATTATTTGTTTTTCACCATTTGGATTTTAAAAGTCATAACAAATCACAAATGAATTACTGCAGTATGTGCTTCAATTATTCAAAGAGTGGCTTAATTATGTCATTTATGATGCTTTATGGCTTTTTGGTGGATTGTGTTCACTGCAGATCTCTGATTGGTGGAATTTTCTGCACAGTATGATGGGTAATGTAGTTTTTTTTTGCATCATTAAGTATCCTTAATATTTAAAAAAAAAAATTTTAAATAACACATATCTATCCTTAAGCCATATTATTTTTTATAGGCACGGTTCCTAAATTGTGTAAACGAGGGGCTGTGTTGGTATTTTGTATACACTTTTATACTTGAGACATTTTTAATGCACTGCTGTTTCCATTCATTCATTTTCCTTCGGCTTAGTCCCTTATTTATCAGGGGTCACCACAACAGAATGAACCGCCAACTATTCAGGCGTATGTTTTATGCAGTGGATCCCCTTCCAGCTGCAATCCAGTACTGGGAAACACCCATACACTCTCACATTTACACACACACACACACACACACAGCCAATTTTGTTTACACAATTGACCTATACCACATGTCTTTAGACTGAAGGGGAAACCAGAGCACCCGGAGCAAACCCACGCCAACACGGGGAGAACATGCAAACTCCACACAGAAATGCCAACTGGTCTAGCCGGGACTCGAACCAGTGACCTTTTTGCTGTAAGGCGACAGTGCTGACCACTGAGCCACAGTGCCGCCCTGCTGTTTTTACCTTTATTATGTGCTTATGCTATGGGTTATATTTACTAAACAGGAATCTTCTTAATTGTTTAATGACAGAGAAAACTTAGTAGTAGATTGTTTTGCAGTAGAACTAGCAGTGCAAATAAGTATTAAACTGTATTTGTCAAAACAAAGTAAGCAACCACTAATAATAATATAGCTATTTGTTTATTAATCATTAGACCTATTACATTTTGAAATACAAAGAAAATAGGTTTTCTTTGCTCCAGACTATCCAGTGCACCTCCTGGGAAGCCATGTGTTTTTATTCAACTCACACCCTCAGAGAAGCAGCCATCGAGAGGAAGTGAAGACGCTTGACATGAGGAAGGCATCTGGATTCTGAAGGTCCCCGGGGCTGAAGGTTGTGCAGGTCTCTACACCTGAATACTGAGCGTCGGCTAAAAAGGGCACAAAATCCTCCTTCTCCTCACTGCTGTCGGACACTGTTACAATTTTGTTTTAGTTCAGTCTGATTTTATATCTGTCTGATTGTTTCCTCCGGGTGCTTTCACAAATAAAAGACTTTCTCCAGAAGAAAAAATATTACAGGAAATACCGTGGAAAAATTCCTTGCTCTGTTAAGCATCATTTGGGAAATATTTAAAAAAGAAAAAAAAATTTACAGGAGGGTTAATATTTCTGACTTCAACTGTATATATTTGACGAACATTCAGAACTGAACAACTGCCTCCCTGCAATCTGAATTGATTCAGACCTATAATGAAATAAAATGTCAATGTACTGAAATAGGCGGTTCATTACACTGTGGCGACCCCTGGCAAATTAAGGGGGTAAGCCGAAGGAAAATGAATGAACGGTCTGAAGTATTTTTGTCCATTTCGACCACAAAGAGATATGATTTTTTTTTCTTAAAATTGCTCAGTTTTAGAAAGGGGATTTAACCCTTTCATGGCTTTAAGAGCCTCAAAATACAGTAGATGGTTGTACAAAATGTTTTTGGTTAAATTATGTATGAATAATATGAATAAAAAAAACATTTTGCTAAATATATTTATAAGGCGACACGGTGGCTCAGTGGTTAGCACTGTCACCTCACAGCAAGAAGGTTGCTGGTTCGAGTCCTAGCTGGGTCAGTTGGCATTTCTGTGTGGAGTTCTCGCATTTTTTCTGGTGGGTTTTCAGGTGCTCTGATTTTCCCCACAGTCTAAAGACATGTGCTATAGGTGAATTGAATAGACTAAATTAGCCATAGTGTATGTGTGTGAATGAGTGTGTATGGATGTCTCCCAGTACTGGGTTGCAGCCAGAAGGGCATCCGCTGCGTAAAACATATGCTGGATAAGTTGGCGGTTCATTCCACTGTGGCGACCCCTGATGAATAAAGGGACTAGGCTGAAGAAAAATGGATGAATAAATATATTTAGGCTTTTCCCCGTAGGTTTTCATATTTGGCACTGAATTTTATTGATAAACTCTAAACAAGTTATGGACCCCTTTCACATTTCCGGGTTTCTCAGTAGCGGAGGTCATCATAGTTGGGTAAACTTAGAGCTCAGGGAATGGGAGAGTAAATTAATAATTTTATTACAAACATATTTGCTGAAATAATAAAAGAAAAACTCCACGACGGCGTTATCAAGACTTTCAGAAAAAGAAAAAAAAATGTGAGACTGATAACAGCAGCCAGAAGAGAGAACAACACCAACTTTACTGTCCTGCCCGCATAGACGCAGCATTAGAAATGCCTCACACAAGCAGTAATTCATTTTTTGTAATTTGATGCCAAGGTGATATACTACACACAAACACATATAAATGTTCAAACGTGGTTTTTTTAAGTCAAACTATTAAAAACTTTAAAGGATTTAAGATGCTGATGACCATTAAACGTGTCTTAACAGTCTTGTGAAAGGGGTCCATTGCAGCACTGTAGCATGAAACATTAAACCAGTTTCTCATCTAAAAGTTACAATTTATGCAAACAAAATTAATTCCTTTATTTATCTTTTCTCAGTAACGTGCTGTTTTAATGTTTTGTCCAAAAAATCATCCTTGTTTCATTCATTCATTTATTAATTTTCCTTCTGCTAAGTCTCTGATTTATCAGGGGTTGCCACAGCAGAATTCACTTATTGTAAATTGGATAGACTTTGAACCGTGGGAGCACCCGGAGAAAAGCCACACGAACACAGGGAGAGCATGCAAACTGCACAATAAAGTAAAGTTACAGCTACATTCAGCTTGTTTTGACATTTAAAATTTGTGGATAAAAATAATTATTGTTTGGTGTGGTCAGAGATAAATTTGGTAAATCCTTAATTTTGAGTTCTGAAAAGTCATGTAAAATTAAAACTTTGCAGTATAACACTATGAAACCATGAACCATTTGCTCATACATGACACAGAAACGTGAAATGAATGAGTAGGCATGTTGATAAAAAAAAAATATTTAATTCAAGTAATTTTAGCATGTCAAAGTCAAATTTATGCATATAAAAAATATTTTCCCAACAACAAAATTGTGGCTAGTGAAAATGCCAACTAGCCCAGCCAGGACTCAAACCAGCAATCTTTTTGCTGTGAGGTGACAGTGCCTCCATCCAGGTTTCATAAATTCATAAAAAAAATCACATCAATGTTTCATCCTGCAGTGGTGTAACAGTTTGTCAACAGTTAATCAACAAAATTCAACCACAAATGTGTGTGAGACAGAAGGAAAAGGCTAAATATATTTGGCAGAAGGTTTCAGAAACTAATATAATTTATAGATAATTTAACTAAGTCATTTGTGATTTCAGAAAGTCATTTGAAACACAAAGATGCTCCATATACAGTATACCAGGCTCTTCATTCGTTCATGTATTCATTTTCTTTTTGGCTTAGTCCTTTTATTAATCAGGGGTTGCCACAGTGGAATTAATTGTTATCTTTTCCAGCATATGTTTTACACAGCGGATGGCCTTCCAGCTGCAGTCCATCACTAGGAAACACCAATACAATCATTTATGCACATACACTACAGCCAATTTAGCTTATTCAATTCACCTGTACTACATGTCTTTGGACTGTGGGGGAAACTGGAGCACCCGGAGAAAACCCACATGAACACGAGGAGAACATGCAAACTCCACACAGAAATGCCAAAAAGTCCTGTTGTGACACCTTTTTGCTGTGAGGCAACAGCGCTATCCACTGTGCCACCACGGTGCCCTTACCTGGGTCTTTTGTTTTTCAAATAAAAATTGTAAACACCAAGCATGTTTTGCTCCCTTATCAAAATTAAATTGTCTTCATAAATTCTGAATTGTGTTCTTTCTTACCTCAGCTCAACTTTCTTACATGTTAATAATTTCCATTATGCGTCTTTCTTGATACTGTAAAAATTGTTCATTGGGTCACAGAAGCACATTTGGGAAATGTAATCACAGTCTGCGTAAAAATAGACATTGACACAAGCCGGATCTGTAGCTTTGACTTTATTTACTAAACAGATTCAAATGCGAAATGTCTCATTCAGACGAAGCGAAACACGTGTTCCTGTGACTCAGACTGTGAATGAGTCTTTATACGCCGTTCTGCCTCAAATTAACTCGCAAGTGCTGGTTTGTTATTTCTAAGCTGTGATTCTACATCCTCGAACCCTGATGAGGATGAATAAAGCATGCGTTTGGATATGGAAATCTTTCTTGCTACAATCTAGATACAACAGATGCCAATTAAAACAGGGAAAGCACAAGTGTCTCATCAGAACATCACTATCTCTCTCTCTATACCTCAGTCTTTCTCTCTCTCTACCTCTCTCTCTCTCTGTATCACGGTTAATAATTGATCAAAGTTTGCAGGCTGAGCTTTGATATAACCATGGCAACCGTCTGGAGAGGGTGAGTGTATCTGTGCAAGGGGGTCCCTGTAAATATCTGCTCACACACATGCATAAACACATACACACAAGATAGAGCAAAACTTATGGTAGCATATGTGCTTGTGATCAATTCTGCTGGTGTGATTTCCAATACTGTATATCATATCATAACAATAAATCTAAAAATGTACACTGAAAATAATGAATCCATTGAATTTACTATGCTGTCACCTCACAGCAAGAAGGTCGCTGGTTCAGTTGGCTATTCTGTGTGGAGTTTGCATGTTCTCCCTGCGTTCACGTGGGTTTCTTCTGGGTGCTCTGGATTCCCCCACTGTCCAAAGACATGTGGTACAGGTGAATTGGGTAGGCTAAATTGTCCATAGTATGAGTGTGTATGGATGTTTCCAGCTGGAAGGGCATCCGCTGCGTAAAACGTGTTCTGGATAAGTTGGCGGTTCATTCCGCTGTGGCGACCCCGGATAAATAAAGGGACTAAGCCGAAAAGAAAATGAATGGATTTATTATGTTTATTTAAGGTAAGCGGTTACAAACAATTTATATGGGCTGAATTTAAACATTCATTCATTCATTCATTAATTTTCTACCACTTTTCCGGGTCGCCAGGGCAGCAGTCTTAGGAGAGAACCTCAGACTTCCCTCTCCCCAGACACTTCCTCCAGCTCCTCCAGGGGGGATCCCGAGACGTTCCCAGGCCAACCGAGAGACATAGTCTCTCTAGCGTCTCCTGGGTCTTCCCTGGGGCCTCCTCCTGGTGGGACATGCCTGGAACACCTCCCTAGGTAGGTGTCCAGGAGGCATCTGAAACTGATGCCCGAGCCACCTCAGCTGACTTCTCTCAATGTGGAGGAGCAGCGGCTCTACTCCGAGTTCCTCCCGGGTGTCAGAGCTCCTCAACCTATCTAAGGGTGTGCCCTGCTACTCTGTGAAGGAAACTCATTTCGGCTGCTTGTATCCGAGATCTTGTCCTTTGGGTCATGATCCAAAGCTCATGACCATAGGTGAGAGTAGGAATGTAGATTGACCGGTAAATCGAAAGCTTTGCCTTTTGCCTCAGCTCCTTCTTTACCACAACGGACCGGTACATCGACTTCATTACTGCTGCCGCTGCACTAATCTGCCTGTCAATCATACGTTCCATCAGTCCCTCACTCATGAACAAAACCCCAAGATACTTAAACTCCTGCACCTGGGGTAAGGACTTTCCTCCAAACTGGAGATGGCAAACCACCTTTTTCCAGTGGAGCACCATGGCCTCGGACTTGGAGGTGCTGATTCTCATCCCAGCCGCGTCACACTTGGCAGCAAACCTCCCCAGTGCATGCTAAAGATCCATGTTCGATGAAGCCAACAGAACAACGAGTAAACAAAGATGAAATCCTGTGGTCCCTGAATCGGACCCCGTCCAGCCCAATGCTGCACCTTGAAATTTTGACCATAAAAATTATAAACAGAATTGGTGACAAGGGGCAGCCCTGCCCGAGTCCAACATGCACCGGAAACAAGTCTGATTTATTGCCAGCAATGCGAACCAGACTCCTACTCTGTTCATACAGGAATGAGACGCCCTTGACAGAGCACCTCTGACCCCATACTCCTAGAGCATGCTCCACAGAATGCCACGAGGAACACGGTCGAATGCCTTCTCTAAGTCCACAAAACACATGTGGACTGGTTGAGTATACTCCCATGAACCCTCGAGCACCCTGGTGAGAGTATAGAGATGGTCCAGTGTACCACAGCCTGGATGAAAACTGCATTGTTCCTCCTGGATCCTAGATTCAACAGTTTAATTTAAACAAATTAATTAAATAATAAATCATAAATAATAAATCAACTTAATTTGTTTGCTTAAATTCAGCCCATATAAATTGTTTGAAACCACTTACTTTTAAATGTAGTAAATGCAATGAATAATTTTAAGTGTATTTACTGCTTACTAGTATTATTTATTTCTGCAAACTAACCATTCCTGCTGAAAGTAAGTTTACTTAGCTATGATGACTTCTGCCACTGAGAAACCTGGAAATGGGAAATGGCACTATTTTAAGTAACAAAAAAAAAAATAAGCATTACAGTTTTAGTTTTGGGGTGGCACAGTGGCCAAGTTGTTAGCAAAGTGGCCACACAGCAAAAAGGGTGCTTGTTTGAGTCACGGTTTCCCCCACAGTCCAAAGACAAGTAGTCCATATGAACTGAATAAACTAAATTGGTCATAGTGTATGAGTGTGTGTAAATGAGAGAGTGTATAGGTTTTCCCAATACTGGGTTGTGGCTGGAAGGGCATCTGCTGTGTTAAACATATGCCGGAATAGTTGCGGTTCATTCCGCTGTGGCAACCTCTGTTAAATCAGAGACTAGGCTGAAGAAAAATGAATGAATGAATGAATAAATGAATGAATGAAAAAATAATATTTCAGCTTAAAAGTTTTAGTTTAGGGGTGACACGAGGACTAAGTTGTTAGCAAAGTGGCCTCACAGCAAAAGGGTGCTTGCTTGAGTTCACGCTGGCTTTTCTGTGTTCATTTGTATGTTCTCAGAGTGCTCTGGTTTCCACCTGTCCAAAAACATGTGGTATACTGTAGGTAAATTTGATCAACTAAATTGGCTAAAGTTTGTGAATGGGAAAGTGTGAGTGTTTCCCAGCACTGAGGGTTGTACTTTCACTGTTGGGTTGTGGCTGGAAGAGCATCTGCCAGTAAAACAATTACGAAAGTAACTGGCAGTTCATTCCAGTGTGGCGATGATAATAACGCAGGGAATAAGCCAAAGAAAAGTGAGTGTAGTTCCAGCTAAATATAATAACCAACTACACTGAAAAAAATAAAATCCGTAATTTTACGGTAAAATAAACGTAAAATAACCGCCGTTAAATTACAGAAATTTATGGTAAAATAACAGAAGTTGAATTAAGAAATTTACCAGAAATAAAAAAATTAAGGCAATTTCTGTAATTTAATGCAGTCAACAGTAATTTTAGTTATTCATGCTGCTAATGCAAAAATAGAGCTTTGTAAAAAAATAAAATAAAATAGTAAAATTGCAAAATAAAATGATAATGTATAAAACTTTTTGTGGATAAACATGCAACGGCAACACAAACTATACTCTTAAGTTCAGGATGTTGTGATTATTTGCATCATATCATAACTAGAATGCCATGGAAAATTGGTGACAGTTTCATTAGATTTATGCCAGTAAGCAACCAGCCCCTCCAATTAATTACTGATCTGTGTTTGAACAGTAGAGGATTCAGCACTGCTGCAGTGTGTATGTGGCCAAATAGTAATTATTAAATAGCCGTTTAAAAAAGCTCCCGAAGAAATTAGTGTTGCCTAGAAATTGGTCAATTTGACCACACCATTAGCCTCAATTTATACCCTACATTATTACAACTAAAGGTTTGGTACTGTTACGACTAAAGTGTATTTATTTATATTTGTTGTGCACTGTATTGTGTATTTTCCTTTGTCCCGCCTTCTTGTGTTGTTTTCTGTTATCCCATAGGCTCCCATGTTAGCGTGGTCCAGGCTCTGATTGGTCGTGGAGAGCTATCAAACGGAACTTCCGGCTGAGTTTGAGAAGCTCATTTTTGGTGTGACGGTTGCTGGGAGTGGAGAGCTCCTGGATTTCCCTACCTCTCCGGTCACTGTTCAAACTTTAATATTGTACAAAATGTCCACATATGCTTGCTGTTTGAGAGTCTAAGCTTGTAGGGGTGGCCTGCCTATTTATTTTGATGACTTTTAATGTATTTTCAGGGAGCAAGGTAAGCTACCTGTACATTTCTTTAAGGATTTACAGGTTATTATTTACTTTGCTGATTCTTTTGTTTGTTATTTTGACCAGTGGCCATCCTGAAGAGATGCTCATTTAAATTGCTACTTTTACTCTCAACTGAGTGTCCACGTTTAGTAGTCAACTAAAGGGGATTTTTTCCTGTTTGTTTGTTTCCCTTGGGAAATCCACCACCCACAACCTTATTACGCCCATGTTGTTTTCCTCCAGACTTGGGGCGTAGCAACTGGCAGATATGACTTCATGATGGGTCTTTACCATCCATGGAAGCTTTACAAAAGGAGCAATCAATCAAATAAGCAAATCTTTAAAAATACAATGTTCCTCACAATATGTAAGCTGAGCAAATATTATATGCTATTCCTTCTATGCTAATGAAGGACCACTGATACATTCCAAGCACGGGATGGGTCCTCCTGGTGTGGCAGAGTTCAGCACAGCTCCAATACACATCTCTGCCATTTGCTGTATTACTGTATAACCATGCGCTTTTCACTATACACAATTCATCTGCTCGTGATCTTCCTTCATATAACTTTGTCATGTTTGGTGTCATTTGACAATTTATGACTTAAGCGTTGTAGTGAGGAAATCAACAGAGACACTGATGTATTTCAATATACAATATATTTACTATTGTTGAGGCATGGCCTGAGGAGAGTATGTCAATAAACTTCGCTCCCACTTTATCTCCTCAACTTTACTTTGATGTTTAGCTGGTTTTGGGGGTTTGGTATTTCACTCATGTTTGACAATGCTTTGCTCAGGGTATAAGGACGAAAGGTAACTGTTGATCAGGGAGAATGGATTTTACTCTGCTTCTCCCACAAACCGGTGCAAAAGCCTCATCTGCTAACAAAGGCAGTTTCACTGTCTTTGTTACAGCAGTTTATAGGTAACAGCTAAGTTTCTTTATACAGCATGTTAGTTTGTTTCATTCTACTGTCTGTATATTTAAACATGTAACTTAATAAACAACTTTGCCTGCTTTAAGGCGTTAAGATTCTTTCTCTTTATCAATGATGATAACAACTTTAATAGTGTCAGATTAATTATAATAGAGTCAGATAAATAATTGATATTAAACTATTTATTTATGAATTTATTAAATATAACTGATCCTTTATCCTAACTATCCTAAGAATAATTGATCCTTCAGCTGCTTTCTGTTTCCGATTATTGGTTCAGAAAAGCAGCGTAAGCTTCAAGCCTTACAAATAAAAATGTATTATTTTAAGCAGTTCACTGAAAGGTTCTTTGAGAACCAAAATAAGTTATTTTATGGCATTAATGCAAGAAATACAATTTTAAATATGATAAAGGCGAATTGAGTGGAAAAGAGTGGAATCAAACAAATAATTGATCAGTGTTCTGCAGCCAGAGCATGTTGGGGGTTATAATAACATTCATTTCTGAAATAAATATTTATCAAATGTCAACCGTAATTGGAATTTTTCGAGGTGACTTTCATGTTCCTATGCAAACACAGCTCTGCGTGATAATTGGCTATTCGAGAGAGATTAAAAGAATGCCCCAAACATGCTGGAGATTCTTTGAACAATAATTAAATCCAAAACCCACATCAAATTTGATTTTCTCCCTGTGTAATTACATTTCTGACACCCGACAGCAATTTTGATTAGAATCTCATCCAGGTATGAAGTGCTCCCCAATCAAGAGAAAAAGCTCAAAATATCTGCGGGCTTAAATGTCAACGAGTCTGAGCACTTCACACCTGCTCTTCCGTCTCCACGGCATACTAACACATGACATTTATACAGAGTCACACACACACACACACAGCCTTCTCTGACATTGCATTCTTCTACTTATTCAGCTGCCTCAGATTTTCATTAAGATTAATGCTGAATTAAACCCAAGATTTGTATCAAGGGTGGCATTTCTAGAAAGCAGTTCATAATATCTGGAATTCATTCACTTTCCTTCGCCTTGTTCCCTTTTTTATCAGAGGTTGGCATAGCGGAGTGCTCCGACTATCTGGAATAGTGCATCTATTTATACAATCATGAATTAAGGTGAATTTATTATTTCCATTTTGCTGGCATTGTGTATGATAAATAGGTGGTGCTTTTCTCATTTAAAAGTCACTTTAGATTGATATCTGAAGTCTTAATATTCTGATTAATTAATATTCATCTGCATTTTTATACTTGTATTTGCAACAAATAAATGAACGCAATATGAGTTGTTTTTGTAAATCTGAAACTGTTGTTTTTTATTAACAGTTTATTAATAGTTTAAATAGTTTTAAAGTTGTCTTAATTATTGTAATTAACTATTTTTAGTTTTGTTTATCTGCACACATAATTCATTACATTTAATAATCAAATCATCAAAAGAATGAATGAAAAATGCATATAGATAAATAAAAAATATTAAACTATTTTGTCCAACTGCTGTCCAACTGCTGGTTAATTCACGATCTGCTGCAGTTCAAACAGAGCATCAGAATGGGGAAGAAAGGTGACTTAAGTGACTTTGAATGTGGCATGGTTGTTGGTGCTAGACGGGCTGGTCTAAGTATTTCAGAAACTGCTGATCTACTGGGATTTTCACGCACAACCATCTCTAGGGTTTACAGAGAATGGTCAGAAAAAGTGAAAATGTTCAGTGAGTGGCAGTTCTGTGGGTGCAAATGCCTTGTTGATGCCAGAGGTCAGAGAAGAATGGCCAGATAGAAAGGTATGCGAGGGTATACAGAAGAGCATTTCTGAGCGCACAACACGTCCAACCTTGAGGCAGATGGGCTAAAGCAGCAGAAGACCACACTGGGTGCCACTCCAGTCAGCTAAGAACAGGAAACTGAGGCTACAATTCACACAGGCTCGCCAAAATTGGACAATAGAGGATTGGAAAAAACGTTGCCTGGTCTGATGAGTCTCGATTTCTGCTGCGACATTCTGATGGTAGGGTCAGAATTTGGCATCAACAATATGAAAACATGGATCCATCCTGCCTAGTATCAACGGTTCAGGCTGATGGTGGTGGTGTAATTGTGTGAGGGATATTTTCTTGACACACTTTGGGCCCATTAGTACCAATTGAGCATCGTGTCAACGCCACAGCCTACCTGAGTATTGTTGCTGACCATGTCTATCCCTTTATGACCACAGTGTACCCATCTTCTGATGGCTATTTCCAGCAGGATAACGCGCCATGTCATAAAGTGCGAATCATAGACTGGTTTCCTGAACATGACAATGAGTTCACTGTACTCAAATGGCCTCCACAGTCACCAGAGTCAATCCAATAGAGCGCCTTTAGGATGTGGTGGAGCAGGAGATTCGCATCATGGATGTGCAGCTGACAAATCTGCAGCAACTGCGTGATGCTATCATGTCAATATGAATCAAAATCTCAGAGGAATTATCCAGTAACTTGTTGAATCTATGCCATGAAGGATTAAAACAGTTCTGAAGGCAAAAGGGGGTCCAACCCGGTACTAGTAAGTGTACCTTATAAAGTGTATAGTCTTTTTATATATTTTATTTTATTTGGTTAATATTTTGTATTCAAGTAAAATCAATCAAGTAGATAATTTCAAAGCTTAAAAATCTTTTAAATGTTTTTTATTTCCTCACATAAATCTTGCAGCCAATATCATGCATTTATTAATTATTTTATTTTATTTTCAAGCACATTTTAAGTCAAGGGAAAAAAATCCCAAATCCTAATCAATAATACAAATCTTCTTTTAAAGCTTTTCAACACGAGTCCAAATCGACTCAAGAATCTCAGCTGGATGTTTTTTCTTAAGCCAGCGGGAGGTTTAATGAACAACCTGGGCATGCAATGATTATCCTGACACATTACAGATCGTTCCCATTCATCTGTGCACAGCTCTCAGTGGCGAGCGGTCAGTCGGGCACTGCCAAAACACAGGAGTCTCCAGAAGAAGCTCCTTTATCCTTACAAGATCAACAGGGATGCAAGTTTGTTTGAACTGTAGTTTCACTGGTGGCTGTTGCCATGCCAACCCTCCTCTCCCTGATTCCTCCTCTATATTGAGTGTGATTGCAATGCAGAGTGTGGTTCACCAATCACAACCATGATACAACACATCTCTGTCCAGTTAAAGCTCCTTAACGGTTTCCTTACCTGCTCACAACTGGCAAATAAACCGCCCTGCTGACAACTATTGTATTAAACATGCTGCATGGTCACTGAGAGATAGCATAGTGGTGTAATCTGGCATGCTTATTTTCAAGACAGCAGTAATATATTTGATGATATAAAGGATTCAGACATATCATGAAAAACATTTCATTCATTAATTTTCCTTCAGCTAAGTTTCTGATTTATCAAAGTTCACCACAGAGGAATAAACCACCTACTTTTCCAGCATATGCTTTACACAGCGGATGCCCTTCCAGCTAAAAGCCAGTACTGGCAAAGACCCATACACACTCACATACACTCATACACTACGGCCAACTTAATTTATTCAATTCACCTGTAGTGCATGTCTTTGGACTTGTGAGGGGGAAACCGGAGCACCCAGAAGAAACCCACGTGAACACGGGGAGAACATTCAAACTCCACACAGAAATGCCAAATAGTCCAGCTGGAACTCAAACCAGCAACCTTTTTGCTGTGAGGCGACAGTGCTAACCACTGATCCACATTGCCGTCCTTTTAATGGAATAGTTCACTCAAAAAAAAACTTAATTCTGTAATTAATTCTATAAATTGCCCTTCCTGAGATCTTCGTTCATCTTCAGAACACGGATTAATATACAGTAGTAAACATCTGAAACCCATTTAAAACCTCAATGATGTCCTAAAACTATTGAACAACACCCATTCTTGTCATAGGACAATTTATAAACATTTGTTTGATCCACTTCAGATGTTGACTACTGTATTTTGGATGAAATCACAGAGCTCCCTCATCCTCTATAGACACCAATGGCATTTTAAAATTTGTGTATGCTCCTAAACACGGCTGATTAGTCATTGTGTTCATGTGCTCATCAGATATGACTGTGACGCTCTGAGTATTTAAAAGTCACATCAACCAGAGGTGTATATGAACGCTCAACAGTGCTTAAATGTTAGCTGGAAATGGACGTTTTTTACATTTCAGTACCGACTGGTATCAAAGTCAATACTTTTGACAACATTACCCAACATGCAAGCCACTGAGGATATTGTGGTTGAATGTAATTTTTAAAGAAAATGTGCTGAAGCATGTCTGTAAAGTGTTATTTCTTGGGGGGAAAATAATTCAGCTCAGTTCAATGTGCATCAGGATTCTCAATGCTTTTAAATCTAATTTAAAGACGTATTTTTCATTCTCTAGTCTTTTAGTGATGCATGCATGTTATTTTTTACCTGTATTTCAGTTTATACATGTATTATTTTTTTCTTATATTTGTAATACTAATTACATTTTTTTTTATATTTTATTATTGTAATACTGTGTTCACACCAGACATGGCACGCAGGCACTACGTCATAATCACACCCCTGAGCAAGCTCCTGATTGGTTAACACAGAGTGAATGTCCGCTGAAGTTCAGATTTTCCAACTTGAGCGTTCCGCGCTTCGCGCATTAAGCATGTCAAACAAGCAAAACATTCAACTCGCACTACGTCACTCGCGCGATTCGCACTGCAGGATGTCTATTCGCATCTTTGCATTGATTTAACATGCAAATCACTTGCGCTTAACGCTTCATACGCATCTGGTGTGAACGCAGCATAAAGCACTTTGAATGTAAAATTGTGCTCTTTAAATAAAGGTTGCCTTGCCTTGTTAATGGGGATTCTGAAGGAAAATCAATAGCAAAAATCATTATTCAGATCTTAATATAAGTCACCTAACAAAAATGGACAAATATTCTTTCTGAATGTGCTTGTTAACATGCTGCATGGCTAATATAGCTAAAGTTACCAATGTCTATGACTGTATAAACAGAGATATAAGCTCTGTAGTTGGCTTAATCCCACAAACACACACAAAACACATAAGTGCTCATTTATAATGTGATGTACAGAATTGTATACAGTTGATAGTCTACAGAACAAACCATCATTATACAATCATTATACAATAACTTGCCTAATTACCCTAACCTGCCTAATTAACCTAATTAACCTAGTTAAGCCTTTAAATGTCACTTTAAGCTGTATAGAAGTGTCTTGAAAAATATCTAGTCAAATATTATTTACTGTCATCATGGCAAAGATAAAAGAAATCAGTTATTAAAAATGAGTTATTAAAACTATTGTTTAGAAACATGTTGAAAAAATCTTCTCTCCATTAAACAGAAATTGGGGGAAAAAATTAAACAGGGGGGCTAATAATTCAGGGGGGCTAATAATTCTGACTTCATTTTTTTCCCTCTAATCCAATTCTGGCCATTCCTGACATTAAGCTATGTGAGATCCAGCAGGATAACGTTACGTCATGAAGCACGAATCATCTTGGACTGGTTTCTTGGACATGACAATGAGTTCACTGTACTCAAATGACCTCCACAGTCACCAGATCCCAAAGGTGCTCTATTGCATTGAGATGTGGTGGAACAGGAGATTAGCATCATGGATGTGCAGCCAACAAATCCGCAGCAACTGCCTGATGCTATCATGTAAATATGGACTAAAATCTCTGAGGAATATTTCCAGTAGCTTGTTAAATCTATGCCATGAAGAATGTGCTTGTTTTGTTGTTTCTGGAGTGTCAGAATGACCTGTAAAGACTCCGCCCCTTATCTGGAAAGGTCATTTTAATTTAAAGGGACACACTCCATACCTGCTTGTTTTGTTCACACCTAGATAAATGACCTTTGTGCATTTTGGGGCGGGAAGTTCAAAGACACATTCTGAGAAAACCAGAAAATCTATTTTACATCTTATGAATGGCATAATCGGTCCCCTTTAATCATATCAGGACAACCCACTTTCCACAAAAGAAGGAATAAATTGCACTGAAAAGTCAGATTTAAAAATACATGCACTGAGGAATACATATTGGGGGTAATCTTCGAAAACTCTGCAATCCTAAAGGCATGCATAAGCATTTATGGTGCACAACTTTTTTTTCCTTTTTAGGAAGCCAAATTAGTCTATGCAGCTGAAGCCTCAGAGGCTGTTGATAACAGCCAAGTGCAGCGAGTTGTGAAATATTAATGTACCAACAACTGCAATGTCAACTTGACACCAACTCCTGAATCTCGAGATACAATCATTGCCACAACATTAATGAAGCACCTGCAAAACGCTGATAAATCCTGTCATCTTCAATTAACATCTGGTACTTATCTCTGTTTCAGCCCTTGAAAGTGAAATATTTGAATAAATTAGAGGGTAAAGAGGGCGATTTTGCTTCTATCGACAAAGTTTTCAGCAAAAGCTACTTGAAAATATATATTTATTCATTGAAAACTTGTTGGAATAGATAATGCAATTAACTATTTAAGATCACTTAAAATAAGAGATCCTAAGTATATAGAAAAAAATACGAAAAAGTCTGACATAAAATATATTTGAATAATTCAGCAGGTATATAACTTTGTTTTATATGGTTTGTGTTAAATGTAAGAGGTAAAGCAAATTTCACTGCCATGCAATACCAAAAACCCTCCAAATGCATGTGCTAAAACAGTTTAATTTTGCATTCAATTATGCATATCAAAATTGAAATGCCAATTTAGCAAAGAATTAGTTTAGAAATGGCTTAGAGAATTATGTTGTATATGTTTTCCCAAACAAAGCATATGTGTGACAGAAAAAGTGTAGTATGAGAAATATTTAATAATACATTTTGATCATTGTAATGCATCTTTGATGAATAACAGTATAAATTTGATAAGGGTCAAAGACAAACATCCCATTTTTGTATTCACATAAAATTATGTTTAGTAATTTTATATACTTACATCTGCATGCTCTATAAAGCATTTTGAATGCAATTAAATGTGCATCTTGATGTTTAAAAAAAGTTTGTGAAAACAAAATGTTAAAATATAAACTAAAAACCAATAAAAAAAATCAGTTTACTTAAATTTTAAAAGTTTTTTTTTTTTTTTTTGCTGAAACTGTGCTCTGTAATTCATGAATTGCAAGCCAATAGCTATTGGGATTAAAAAATAATAATAATATATTTTGTTTGCAAAAAATATCATTATACAGACCAATCCTTTCACTTCAGCTCAATGTATACTCGTGATACACAGGTGTTAGAGTGCCAAAAACACTGGTGTCCGTGCATTGCCCCTAAGTTATGGAATGCTCTACCTCATACATCAGGTAGGCCCCTTTGCCGTTTCTGTTCAAATCACACCTAAAAACCTACCTATTCACTTTGGACTTTGTCACCTGGTCTGATATGGACAGTATATATGTAAGCCTTAAGCATGCAGTTGTTGTACTTCTTGAGATGTATATGTGTTATGTATGGTTAGTGTTTTAATTTTCATTTTACTGTTTAGCACTGTGGTCTGCTGCTCGGTGGTTGTAAAGTGCTTTATAACTAAAGTTGAATGAATTAATGTTATAATTGATAAATAATGTTACTTCTTTAATTTTCATTCATTCATTTTCCTTTGGCTTAGTACCTTTATTCATCAAGGGTCGCCACAGCGGAATGAACCACCAACTTATCCAGCATATATTGCAGATGCCCTTTCAGCCGCATCCCAGTAAACCCTCTTTCATTTTATTTTATCAATTTTTTTTATTCTTTAAATTTCTATAAGCCATTGACTTGCAATTTACTAATAACCAATAACTATGTTTTTGTTGTCTTCTTTTTCTATTCTAGAAAAAAAAATAATCCTGAAAATAAGTAAAATACCAGCCATTTTTTTACTATAGTAAAATAGTTACACTTTGCACAAAATTCTTTATTTACAAATGCAAATGATTATTTTATAAAAAAAATAAAACTGAGAACTTGGATGAAGTATAATGTCTACTGTGTTACTGTTATTAAAATAATTTTTAAAAGAACATCAAAATGCATATGTAGGATATTTTAATTTAATGTAGGATACTTTAATTTTGTAATAATTTATTTCAATGCAAAAGAATCATGTAGCCAAATTAATACATTCGCATATGTTTGTAATGCAAATGCAGATGCCTTAATCTTGCATTACTAGTTGCATTATATTATGAATGGCCTAAAAAATTAAAACCATGAGAAACTATCACTCATGCATATGAACATGAAGTATGGTTTTTCATGCAAGTTTGAACCTAAATGTTGAGCAGAAAAGTACATAAAGTATCAAATGTAGTTAGCTATATGCCTACAGTCAAGCCCGAAATTAATGAATAATTTACATTATATATATATAGATACATAAAATTATGAATGGCCTAA
>CAIGQZ010000379.1:18820060-18837346 GCA_903798205.1 Danio tinwini
ATATATATATATATATATTAAAAAATATTATTGTAAATAAAGCATAATATACATACATAATATATATGTGTGTACTTTGGATATTTATGTAATTATGTATAAATACACACACTCACACTGAACATAAAATCCAAAAGTATATATTTTTAAGTATACAGTTGAAGTAAGAATTATTAGCCCCCCTTTGATATATATATATACTTTTTTTTCCCAAATGATGTTTAACAGGGCAGGAAAATTTTCACAGTATGTCTGATAATATTTTATCTTCTGGATAAAGCCTTATTTGTTTTATTTCAGCTAGAATAAAAGCTGTTTTTTATTTTTTTTAAAACATTTTAAGTTAAAAATTTTAAGTTAAAATTATTAGCCCTTTAAGCTATATATATTTTTTCGATAGTCTACAGAACAATCCATCATTATACAATAACTTGCCTAATTACCTAACCTGCCTAGTTGACCTAATTAACCTAGTTAAGCCTTTAAATATCACTTTAAGCTGTATAGAAGTGTCTTGAAAAACATCTAGTCAAATATTATTTACTGTCATCATAAAAAATATCTGTTAAATATCATTTGGCAAATGTGTAAAAAAGAAAAAAAAATTCAAAGGGGGGCTAATAATTCTGACTTTCACTAGATAGATGATTAGTTCATGTTAGTGAACGCATTCATTAAAATGAACAAATCAAACCTTACTGTAAAGTGCGAGTAAAATAATTCAATAGATTGGACCGTAACTGCAGCTACTGGTCGTTAGTAAGTAAATACTGCCAAAAACTATATTCTTTTTGTATATTATTCACGATTCAAAACTTAGGAAAAGGAAAAATGCACCACATGGTATATATTCATCTCTTTCGTCTCCTTCTTGGAGCATCTCAACAGCTCAGGAAAGGTAGCAGATGCTGTGTAAAATCTGACAGGATGGTAAAAGTTCCCAGAGAAAGAGTGTGCGGATGACTTCAGAGGGAATAAATTAGCGTCAAAGTGTCTTATTTCAGTCATCTGCTAGAGTTTAACTTTCATATCGAGAGAGAAAGTGCTCGCCTTCTCTGCCCCTGCAGATCTAAGCGCGTTTGGATGGTGGCAGTTTTATTCATTGTGCTGACATACACGCTCTCAATTTAATTTATAGCACCTGGATAACACAAGAGGTGCAGGTCAATGGATTTTCTCATAATTTTTTTTTTTTAAGACCAGCCAGGATGACTGGAGAATGAATATATATTTTTTATATTTATGATTATATATATATATATATATATATATATATATATATAAATATATATATATATAAATATATATAGTTTTTTTTTTTTTTATTTTATTTTATTATTTTTTTTTTGTGTGTGTGTGTTTATAATTAGAATTCATAATTCAAAAATCATAATAACACCATTACCAATGATTATACCTGTGGTTATTCAAATTGTACATTACTGTATGTTGCTCTAATATTACTTTTCCACCCATACACACACATTGACGCACACATGGGTACTCGCATACATGAACGCGTGCACATGCACACACACAAACAACTCTGGCTATAGACCATTTTGAGGGATGTAAACAATAACAATGGTCCTAATGTATTTCCTGTATTACATTTTGAATTTCCATAGCTTCCAAGAATCCAAAAAGGTCCACATATTGATAAATAATGTTACGCCGTTTCAACATTAAGATATGATTAAATTGCCTCTTGTTACAGTATGAAATAGTTTGGTAATAAGCAGGAAAAGTCTTTAGATGGCTGACCTGTACATTATGTTTGACCTTATGATTTATTTTATTTTACTACATGATTTGTCTCTTGTAATTTGTTTATCTGTCTGTATAATAATAATAACAAATAAAAATTATGTGATGTGAAAATCATGTGTGTACTAGTGTATATAAAAATGCATTTTCCCATACAGCAGATTATTGGAGTCTGTCTGAGGCTCTAGAATAAGAGAGTATTCCAGAAAGCAGGTTATTTGAAATACCTGGAAAAGTTTAACGGAGGCCAAAATGCTGTCATATTTATTTCACTTGAACTGCAATAAAATATTAAGTACGGGGTGGGGCTTTCTTTGTCTTTCCCATTACCTTATAGCAAACTAGCGGTAAGACGGTTGCCGAGAAACTGACCTTGACAGAGAAAAACCATCACTTCAAACATGGCAGCAAATGCTCAGGCTTTAATTGAAACATTTTTATTCTGTGGATTGACTTGCATGGATTAATTGCTCACCTAAATAATAACCATGTTTGCTAGCAAAATACACACTGAAAATTTAGATTTTACACTGATTTTAAGGATATGCAAGTTGATATTCTCTGAGTTTGGTTCCAAAATCAGAGGTTACTTTCGGGATATGCAAATTGCCATAGCAACTTAAAAGGCTCTATTTTAACAATCTAGGAGCAAAGTCTAAAGGGCATGGCACAAAAGCATTAAGGGCATGTCAGAATCCACTTTTGCTATTTTAAAGACGGAAAAATATGCACTGTGCTGCAGCGCATGGTCTAAAAGGGTTGTGCTTATTCTCTTAAGTTATTAGTTAAACGAGTTCCAGTGGGGGATATTCATCCCGAGGCCCCTAGAGATTATGCAGTGCCACAGATGCAATCCAAGACCTGTGAAGACATGATCCCAAGGTTCCACAATCCTGGACCAGGCCGTATCCTGAGCAGCTGTTGTGGTGGTCATGGAGCAGTGAAGAGCATGCGTCTGATTCCTGTGACCTCCAGGAACAGCCGATTCTTTGCTGATGTCCAGCGTTCTCCAGCCTCCACTGCCTAGACTGCAGCTCTGCACAAGACATTTGGCCATAGGAGAAATGGTAGTGCCCAATGGTAGTGATCCTGGTTTCTCTTGAGGTTTTTATCCTTCACTTACGTCAATTGTTGAAGTATTTTCCTTGCCGCTGTCGCCACTGGCTTGCATCGTTCAGGACTTGTAGAGCTGCGCATCGATGGATTACTCTTCAGTGCAGGACTCCCAGCGGTGAATATTAAACCACACTGACCTAAACTGAACTGAACTAAACTGAACTTCAACACTAAAAACTGAACTGACTCTTTCAATTCACTACAATCTTCTATGTGAAGCTGCTTTGACACAATCCACATTGTAAAAGCGCTATACAAATAAAGATGAATTGAATTGAATTATGGGTGTGTTTTGAGAATAAACTAATCAGAGTCTCATTTCCCATTCCCTTTAAGAGTCAGTTGCGTCGTGCCATGGCACCTTTGCTATTTACATGGCGGACTTTGTAAGTGGAAAAACTGAATGCTTTACTAGCGAGAAAACAGTTAAACAGACCATCTGCAGCGGGAGCAGGGCTCGAAAAAAAATTTACTTAGTAGCACCGGTGCTTCCAACTTCAAATATTTAGGAGCATCAGAAAAAATTTAGGAGCACCCACCAAAAGTAATGAGCACCACCGCAAATTGTATATTAAGGGATTTAATGTATTTGAAAACATTATTATTTGTAATAATTCTAAAATAAATGTCTAATAATTATAAAATATTATTGATGACGATGATGGCAATAATACTAACAATGAATAACATTTGTCATTATCATACTGCTTGAATGTGAGTCATTTGCTCTAAAAAGTCCTACTTTTTCTTTATGAAAAATAAATTTATGGTTTGCATTACACATAAATGACGATGATGTGTACACTGTTAGATTTTACATTTAGGGAACATTTGCGCTGAACAGGCAGTGAATGCAACGCATCGAGATTCGGGCACCTCCTCCGAAAACACTCGATTGATCTCGGCTGGCGGATCAATATTCACCACATGATCGCCGTTATTGGCGACATTATTTGTAACTTTAGATGGGGTTTGCAAACCTGTGTACTTTTCACTCTTCAGCAGTTTACATTTCCTGCGGTCACAAAAGCTCCTTGTCATCTGACAGCGGAAAGCCTTGAGTGATTGACAGCTAATATGAACCAATATAGCGGCAGGGAAGACCAATTCAGCACGTTTTTAGAAAAAAACTAAACAGGTCGTACTACAACCATTATATGCAGTTGCACAAATGCTCCCAAATATATTATGAGGTGGCATAGATAGTCGCAATTTCGAGCCCTGGCGAGGATAAAGAACGAGCCTCCTCCAATTGGCCTTTACTTTCTCTTTTTCGTGGATATGGTTTTGTACACTCCACTAAAGACATCTATTAGCCTACATAATTAATTTTGTTTGTTAAGCGCAAAGATTGGTTTCAAAACCATTTCTAAATTCAGTTCTTATTTCCAGCAAATGAATAAATGAATAATAATAATTAAGTGTGGTCAACACGTGTATCCAAACACACGTGCTATGCCTCATATGGTCCAAAACCTGACAGGTGGACAAATCTAAGCTTGTTTTTAATAAAACAAATAAAAATATGCATATAATAAATAATACTGATAATAATAATAACATTAAGCAAATTGTCATGAATAAACTGAAAAAGCCCCCTGAGATAAAGGCATGGAGGTAGTGGTTTTTATATTTATGTAGAAAGTAATAATGTTTGTAATATTTTATTCCTTTAACTCTTTTTCATTTGTAAAGATATTTGCATATTGCTGTACATCCTGTGTATTAAGCAATGTGTAAACGAGGCGCACAACTAACATGATCTGCGTTGGACTTTAGACTTGCTTTCAGCTGGTATAATGCACAGTCTATTTTAGTTCTTTAAAATTGTAATGTGCCAATAACACGCCTTAACACAATTCCTTTGTAGACTAGAACACCTACAGTATGCGTCCGTGGCGCAAATGGATTTGCTATTTAAACAACGTGGCGGAAAACAGGAAAATTAGATTTGCGCTGGTCTGAAAATAGCAACACATCAGGGCAAACACGTCTTGCACCTTATTGCGCCAGGTGTATGATAGGGCCCAAAGTCTCAACATAACATGCTATCAAGCAGGTTATGTTTCATGGTCAGAATTTGGTTTTCCTATTTCAGTATCTTCTTTTAATTTCATGGGTGAGTGAATTATGCCAGACATAAAATTTTTGGCTAAACTACACTGAAAAAAAATCATTCAGAGATGATTCCTTGGATTTACTCAATTTTTTTACATTAAGTGGCTGTAAACAATTTATTTGGGCTGAATTTAAACAAACAAATTAAGTAGAATTTTATTAAATTTAATCTGTTTGTTTAAATTCAACACAAATAAATTGTTTGCAACAGTTTTGCAGACATTGTTTCAGTGTACTGCTTTAAATTCTGTGTTAAAAAAGGAATTGTCAAAATATTATAGATTTGCACATATTTATTGTTCTATCAGACGCCGCAATGTCACGACACTGCACATCTTCATATAAAACACAATAACAACAGCAACATAATGACATCTAATGCTCACGCCGAGTTAGCAAAGGTGTACAAAGCACACAGATCATGAAGAACAGCATCTGATAATGCCTGCAAATTCATTTAATGAAAATAAATGCTGAAATATAGAAAAGTGATTGTCTGAAACAGCAAAACACGTTTAGCGGCAGGCATTTTACAAACCCTGCCCTCAGAATTAAAAACAAAAATCATTCAATTCTTTATTTCTCCAACAGCACACAATCTGTATTCCAATAGTAATAAATCGAATGCAAATGAGACAAACAAAGTAAGCCTCATGCATGCAGAAATAACCTCCTATCAGTGTTTGTCATTTAGTTGTGAACCACCATTTCAAAGTCAGCATGAGATTTATGTTAAAATAAATAGTGATAAGTTGAAAATAAGCCCAAAACGATAGTGACATTTTAGATCCTACCATTAGCTAATGATTAATGGGATTTTACCTTCAACGTGTGTCAGTAAGCAAACAAAAGTTCACCAGCGGTTAGCACAAAGCGAAACGGCCTCGTTTTATCATTATGTCAGCTATAGAGATTATAATATTCCAAGCGTGCTTAAAATACAGCTTTATACATTTGCATAGAAAAACAAAGGTGCTTATTAGGATTGAAGGGAAATATGTGTTAGTATTTATTAAATAGGATAATAAAAGAGAAGTATTGGCAGTACAAATAATGTCAGTCTTTAAACAAACTTTTTTGAAATACCCAAAAAAGGGCACATTTGTCATGTAAGTGTTGGGTAAAAATTATTTAGTCAGAGTTCAAAATAATAATCATTATTATCACCATCATATTTTGGTCGGTCTCCTTTTCAAGTAAAAATTCTCAATAAATAATAATTAAACAAGTCTATTTGTCAGTCAAGAATCAAGCTCTTCATATCAATCTATCAAAACTATAAAACAGCGACGTTATTATTTAAGGTTGCATTCATAAACTGACACTTCTGATGTGTTGTTTGAGGAACTCCTCTGAAATGTCAATGTTACTTTTAAGCATATTTACCTTCCCGTCTTTCTCGCTTTCTTCCCCTGAAAAACTGCTGAGTCGACTGAGGTGTTCGACCGAGTCACACTTTTCAAGATCAGATATGATGGTCTGGAAGCTGACCATGGAAAGAGAGTCTGAACCAGATCGTGTCACCGCTCCTTTTCCCATGTCCACCCATTTAGAGTCTGTATGAGTCTCCACCCACTCCCTGGAATTAGCCACGCCCTCTTTTCCATGCACCCACTCGTTTGGTCTCATATAGCCTCCGCAGGCTCCGCCCTCTGTACCTGCACTGCTGATGGTCTCTGCTCCCACAGGAGGACTCCGCCCACTGCATGTGTTAATTGGTCCGTTCTTTGTTTGGTCCTGCCCCCTCTGCGCGTGAATCTCCTCGCTGATTTGCTCCAGGTTGCGCAACGTGCTGGAATAATTGACCTTGGCTTTGGAAATACGATCTTCTAACTGTAAAATTCTTGACTTGTGCTCCTGCAAAGACATTTTTTTACTTGGATTGTAAATTCAAAGTACAATGCTATGATTTTAGAAAGAAAAAAAAAAAATCGAACTGTGCCATTACTTACTGATGTTTTTGGGGATTAAGAAAAATGCTTTAAAATTTCTTTTTTTGTTGTTGTTGTTGTAAATTTTAGACTTCTTTATAATGAACAGCTACTTTATGCATTTCAATAATGATTAAGGAGTTAAAAATGCATATCATAATATAAGCTACAAAATATTATATTTAACAGTAGATTATAAGTAAGAAATCCATTGCATTCTTTGATTGTAAACTGCAAGCTAGGAATGCTCCCAAGAATCAGAGATCAGTATCAGCTGATAATCACATGACTCAATCAGTACTCGCCAATCTGGCCAATCTCATGAACCGATCGCAAGTGTTTGTTTATGAGTTTACAAGCAGAGGAAGATGCACACACGTAAAGACCGCATATTCATATTGTCTCTATGATGCCCGCGAATTAGATAAATACCCCAGAAATCATGACAACAAGATTAAATGAGCAAGAGAACAGATGGCGAGAGGCACAGTGATGTTCTAAGCATTACAGTTGTTAGGCTAATTGAACAGTGCAGTAAAGATATCTTGAGTGCACATTTCCCTTCCTCTCATCAAGTTGCTTTGAGGCTCTCTGGATCTGCTTTCAATAGTTGGAGATGAGCAAAATATTGGAATAGCATTGCATATATTTAGGCCTTTTTACATATAACAACTGAAAGTTCTGTGTTTGACAATATTACAAGTTCACTAAGCCTGTCTGCTTACTTAAAACTAAAATTAAAACTTGATAAAACTTAATTATTTAATAATATAACTTTTTGTAATATACTTATAGCAATAAACAGTAGTTTCAAGGCCTGTTTCCTTTTAATAAAGAAGTAATGGATTTATGAGTGTGCATTTTAAATTCTTATGCATTAAATATGTGCTCCAAACTTGTTCTTCATTAAGACATGTTGAATTTTTTATGTTTCCAAATTGCAATATTTTATTTTTCTTGCTTATAACCATATAGTCTGGACATGTAATGGTCAGAAGACATGTTTAAGAGATTATTTGCTGCATTATTAATTTATTCTCTTAGGTAAGGAAAGATGTCCGGAAAGGAAAGTATCATGCGTAGGGAAAATGTACTTTATGCGTTATAAAGCTTGAAGCATCATAATCGGTACTCTGTATGGGCTGATCACTATGACAAGGAATCGGTACGCGGTATCGGCTGCAATAATCCTGATCGTAGCATCCCTACTACAAGCATTTAACTTTTACATTTTTTACACTTTGAATGTGTTCATATTTATTTAATTACTACTTTTTATGGTTCTTCAATGCCGCTTTTATTATTTAATGTTGTTTATTATTTTTGTTATTTTCCAGAATATCTGACAGACTTTTAAAGATCTTTTTAACGCATGTAATTAGTAAACAAAGCATTAAAATTTAACATTTTATTCATATGTTTTTCATATTTTAATTTACATTATTTTATTAATATTATTTTAATCAGTCCCATCACTGGACAGTGCTAAAATAAGCAATGAAAATTTCGATTTCATTACCTGGCAGTTTATTATGTAACCAAAATACTGATAATATATAATAATTACGTATAATACAGAATTTTTATATCTAAACAACAGGGTTCATATACACATTCTTACTACAAAAATTCCATGACTTTTCCAAGACTTTCAAGTAAATTTTCAAGACCTAATGTTTCATGCAATGTCTACATATGCGTGGTAAAAGAAAAACAATGCATGTTCAAATTTATTACAGCATATCGTTAAACACACAACAATCAATTTAGTTTCAATTTCAATTTATATCTATGTAAAATTGATTTAGATGATGCTTACGCCGCACTAATAATGTGAGAGTATGTGGTTGGCCAAGGACAGAAAAGAAGTAATGTTTTTTGCCATGTCAAAATTTCATGACTTTTCCAGGTTTTCCATGACCGTATGAAACAAGCTTTTATAGCTTTTGATAAATGACAATAAGCATCATCATAATTCCTGTTTTTCCATTTATGATCTCTTAAAATCATTATGCCCATACATTTAATTAAATTGAATTAAAAACCATGATTGTCTAAGCTTTTACATGTTTCTCCTATACACATTTATTATGTTTAAAAGCATTATAAACGATTTATAAAGTTAAGTATAAATTAAGTGGCTTTGAAACAACAGGGAGAAAAAAAATATGGAATAATTTCATTTTTGCTTTATCTGTTCATTAAACTGCAGCAGACATGTTCATATTTGTCAACACCAACACTATAGAATCGTAATGAAATGCAGACGCACCTCTAGAATGTCATTAAACTGAGCCTTGAGCTCAAAGTAAGACTTGGACTTGACGATGGCTCTCTTAAGGGATTTCTGGAGCTCCTGCACTCGGGCTTCAGCCTCCTGACACAGCTGAGTGACGCGCATGTGCTCGCGCTCACTCTTCAAGCGCTCCTCTTCAGCCTCGTTCACCTGGACAACACAACAACAACCACAACAACAGACTCAAATCACTCATGAGCAATGCTGTGGATGAATGGGTGAAATAAAATCAGTGTAGGTACATAAAACCCTGCAATATTTCTGAAGCTCACTAATGCTGCATTTATATGATCGAAGACATACTAATACTGCAAGATGTTATATTTAAATTCAGAATCGTTTTTTCTATAAATTTTTTCTATTCTATTTCTATTTTTTGTCTATTATATAGTCAAATGTACAGATGTCATGTAAAATGTAAAGAGATCAGAAGTACTGTTTTAAAATATTATTCATGTTTCCAAACAATTGGCTGGAAATGTACACATTTACATCAACTACATTTTCAGCTAAAGGTACTTTGGAACAACCTGCCGGTTAAACTAAAAAGGCAAACAGATTTAAACATTTCAGAGATAGTTAAAAAATGTGTTTCAGGCTAAATCGGGTTTGTGAACACTGAATGTCATGCAGTTTTCTTTTTCTTTTTTTTCTTTTTTTGTATTGGTATTTTAAATTGGTAATGAATCATTTTATATGTACAGGGAGTGCAGAATTATTAGGCAAATAAGTATTTTGACCACATCATCCTCTTTATGCATGTTGTCTTCAAGCTGTATAGGCTCGAAAGCCTACTACCAATTAAGCATATTAGGTGATGTGCATCTCTGTAATGAGAGGGGTGTGGTCTAATGACATCAACACCCTATATCAGGTGTGCATAATTATTAGGCAACTTCCTTTCTTTTGGCAAAATGGGACAAAAGAAGGACTTGACAGGCTCTGAAAAGTCAAAAATAGTGAGATATCTTGCAGAGGGATGCAGCACTCTTAATATTGCCAAGCTTCTGAAGCGTGATTATCGAACAATCAAGCGTTTTATTCAAAATAGTCAACAGGGTTGCAAGAAGCGTGTGGAAAAACAAAGATGCAAAATAACTGCCCATGAACTGAGAAAAGTCAAGCGTGCAGCTGCCAAGATGCCACTTGCCACAAGTTTTGTCATATTTTAGAGCTGCAACATCACTGGAGTGCCCAAAAGCACAAGGTGTGCAACATGGCCAAGGTAAGAAAGGCTGAAAAACCACCACCACTGAACAAGACACACAAGCTGAAATGTCAAGACTGGGCCAAGAAATATCTCAAGACTAATTTTTTAAAGGTTTTATGGACTGATGAAATGAGAGTGAGTTTTGATGGGCCAGATGGATGGGCCCGTGGCTGGATCAGTAAAGGGCAGACAGCTCCAGTCTGACTCAGACGCCAGCAAAGTGGAGGTGGAGTACTGGTTTGGGCTGGTATCATCAAAAATATGAGCTTGTGGGGCCTCTTCGGGTTGAGGATGGAGTCAAGCTCAACTCCCAGTCCTACCTTCTTCAAGCAGTGGTAAAGGAAGAAGTTTGCATCGTTCAAGAAAAACATGATTTTCATGCAGGACAATGCTCCATCACACATGTCCAAGTACTCCACAGCGTGGCTGGCAAGAAAGGGTCTAAAAGAAGAAAAAATAATGACATGGCCTCCTTGTTCACCTGATCTGAACCCCATAGAGAACCTGTGGTCCATCATCAAATGTGAGATTTACAAGGAGGGAAAACAGTACACCTCTCTGAACAGTGTCTTGGAGGCTGTGGTTGCTGCTGCATGCAATGTTGATGATGAACAGATCAAAACACTGACAGAATCCATGGATGGCAGGCTTTTGAGTGTCCTTCCAAAGAAAGGTGGCTATATTGGTCACTGATTTGTTTTTGTTTTGTTTTTGAATGTCAGAAATGTATATTTGTGAATGTTGAGATGTTATATTGGTTTCACTGGTGAAAATAAATAATTGAAATGTGTATATATTTGTTTTTTTGTTAAGTTGCCTAATAATTATGCACAGTAATAGACACCTGCACACACAGATATCCTCCTAAAACTAAAAACAAACTAAAAACGACTTCCAAAAATATTCAGCTTTGATATTAATGAGTTTTTTGGGTTCATTGAGAACATGGTTGTTGTTCAATAAAAAAATTAATCCTCAAAAATACAACTTGCCTAATAAATGCACTCCCTGTATATTATAAAGACATTTGTACTGTTTTTGTGTATCTATATATGTATTTTTTTATTTAATGCCATGTCATTATCAATATAATGCAATGCCATCATCAACCAAGGCTATTTTCATGGAAAGAACATTTCAATAATAAATATACAATTAAAATCAACAAACAAATCAATACATAAACTAAATAAAATTTTGTAGCGCTAATACATGATAAAAATTCTCAAATTTTTCCTGGTGTCACTTTGCTAAAAATGTCCTCAAGAGAGTTAATTTCATAATAAAGTTTTCTGGAATCATTAAAAGCAGGACAGTCCATTGTGTTAGTGTATAAAACCCTAACCAGGAACTAAGGCTACAAATTAGCTTTGGCTAGAAGCCTATATAATATGTAGAAAGCATTGGCTGCTTTAAACTGTAGCAAGAGTATACTGCATAATACCTGTTAAATAAACAGAAATAATAATTAAATATAAATGTATTAATTAAAGGAGCATAGACTAAAAAATAAATTCAATTAAAATGTCAGCTATTTGCACCATGGGAAATTTTCCTTAATTTTGTCCTGATGCATTATTACAAAACTAATAAATAAATAAACATAGACATTTTTTAAAATACTAATAAAAGTGACTAAAACATATTATATACTACTTCAAAAACACAATTAATAATAAAAACATAATAAAATACTTTCAACAGAATATTTTATTAACCTATAAAATATTAATAAAATGGGAATAAAATGTCTGTAAATATTGGGATTTAAGAATCAAGATAAAATGAAGATATCTAATCTGAGGTTTCAATAACACAGTTCTGCACATTGCAGTGGTTAAAACAATGTATTTTCATTACACTACTAAAATATAAGCGCAAACGCAAACTTAAGCAGAATATTAATACACTACATGATACTGCTATGTAAAAAGTGAGCTCAGTAAGAAGGTTTAAACGAAGTCAAAAACACTTCCCTGCTTGATCCAGTTTGATAAGAAGAGCTGTAGTGAAAGTGATCTACCTTCGCGGTAGCATGATTCAACATCTCCTGCCAGGTTGGATCCAGTGTTTTTACTACGGTGAGACCCTGTTCAGCCACATGGACCATCTCTCGAGCGGCCGAGTGCATGGAAACCGCTCTCTCAAAGCTGAGTGCCGCTTTCTGGGTCTCCTGCTGAGCCTAAGAGTCAAACCAATCACATACTGAATTAAAGACACAACGGGACTTGATAAGATGAAGTTGTAACTGAATTAAAGAAACAGTTTCACCTAATCACATCCAGTTGTTTCTTTAATTCAGTCATATACTGAAATAACAGGATTTGATAAGGTGATGACTGTGACTGGGGCTATGCAATTAATTTAAAATTCTATTTAAATTTGGCCTTCAACATTTACCAAAAAGCAATAAATTGACATAAAATGATGTCCCACCCCTTTCCAGCAGTCCTAATTTGTTCCTCCACAAAGCCCAATTTCACATGTAAATCAGTCAAATAATTACATTAATAAATAAATAAAGTATTTTAGATTTATTCATGTGTTTAAAACTGCGAAAGGGAACTTGTGCTGAAATGGCCAAGCACATGCAAAAATGCAATGTTTAGTAATTATTCACAAATCCTCATTTGTCCTGTATTAATTGAACATAAAAAGGAAAGAAAAAATGCATGTGTAACAGTAAATTGGATCCTTGTGGCTTTAAAAGTGACAGCGTCCTATATTCCCGCTGCCTGCATGTGCTTATCAAACAAAAAGACAAGTTCAAAATGTTTAAACAAATAATTAAAAAAAGTTTTACTCAAATGACCCACATATATTATTTGTAAATAATCATGATTACAATATTGACCAAAGTAATTGTGATTATAAATGTTTCATAATCGAGTTGTGAGTGTGATGTTTGAAAAACGAATGTCTTTGTAAACACTTTTGTCCAGCTACCTCTTTTGCTTTTCTTCGTGCTTCATAGTAAGGTCTGGCTTTCTCAATGCATGAACCCAGTTCTGAACTTTTCCCCTTCAGTTTAAGCACAGATTCACTCATTATCCTTCTGTGGCTGGACCGAACTTCCTAAAAACAAAACAAAAAAAAGAGATTTTTTTCCATAAATATGCCATTCACAACAAGTTAATAATAGAATACAATGTGTTCATCAAGCAAGATACATTATGGCTGTTAATCTTATTAGGCATCTAGAACATAATGATTAATATAAAACATTTCTCAGTGTTAATTTCTCAGTGAATTTAGGTAATATATTTTGGTGTATTGACACAAAACAGTTTTATTAAAGTTATATTCATTAACATCTTTATGAGAAAGATTATACATTTAATTCAAATGAGGTATTGCTAAAAAAACTAAACTAAGCTGAATATTCGTTATGGTTCTCTTGATTATTTATTTCTTTAATATTTTTGATTAATATATTTTTTTTGTATTTTCCCCTAACATACTCATTGGGGTGGGGTGTACAATTTTTGCACTATTTTGTTAGATAAACTCCAGTTTTGGTTTTAGTACTGACTAATCTAATGTATACAAGCAAACATTATATTATATTATATTATATTATATTATATTATATTATATTATATTATAATATTATATTATATTATATTATCCATTTAAAACTATTATTAAAATGTATTAATAACATAACTAAAACCATTTTGAAACAATTTCTTTATTTTACTTATTTGGTGAGGAAACTTTTTGTTAGGTTTATCCCTATACTAAAACTGTAATAAAAATATTATAAATGTTATTATAAATCATATATATAAACTATTATAAAACTGGGTGGTGGTTGACTAATGATCAAAGGCTGCAGCTATAATCTCAAGTACAACTCAAAATTATTATAGTCTCATTTGCTGAAATAAAAGTGAGCGTAAATGACAATGAGCAACTATGATGAGAATATATTTTGAAGTAAATAAAAGACCCAAATGTCCTTAAAGTGAGAATTGTCCAAAGTGCAGTGTCTGAATTTCCACATACTTGCAGTTCAAGCTCCATCATGTTAATCTCCTCGCTGGTCTCATTTAGACATTCTAGCTCCTCCTGGACACAGAAACACAGTGAATAATAGGTACCTTATCTTGGCTACTCATTAAAGGTTGCTGGTATATTTATATTAAGAATTAGCATATTAATGCCCAAAGAGAAGCATTTCAGAGCATAGACAAAGACTGCTGAATGGTGACTTAAAATAAGATGGATAAAAGATAGTTTAAATCGTTTAAAGAATGCAAAATCTAGCATGTTTTTAATGACAAAATATAAAATAAAGATAGTAAAAGCAGATATTTTATTGATTTTGCACATACAAACAGTTACAATGTACAGCTATGGAAAAATTCTCAGAAAACCCTCCATTTAATTGATTTTATGATATAAAGTTGTGTGTTTTTAAAGAGTAAAAAATATGTTTGTCTTTTTCTGTAAACTACTGACGTTATTTCTTCCATTTTCTTTGTTGTTTATGGTATTTTTACAAAAATGTGTCATTTATATTTATTTTTATACTGGTTCTCAAATCTGATTGGCTGATAGCCGAGCAATATTCCTGTAATAACGATACTCGTACAGCCTCTTTACCCTTGTGTATTACTCCGCCCACATAGAGTGACAGCAGATGAAAAAACTCACTACAGTTTAACAAATATTGCAGCTGTTGGACAACATAATGTACTTTTGAGGCTTTTTTAGGCAAGAATGTGGTTGTTTAGATTGCAACTATGCAGTTTATTTATAAGGACAGTGCCTATTTCAAAAATGTATAATTTCAGAGATTCAACACGTTCGCGGCCATCAGCCTGTCATACTGAGCAGAGCAAAGACAGTTGACGTTCAGCCACAAGATGGCGAAAGAGACAACATAAGTCCTTAGGGGAGAAAAACTTCAATCCACAGCCGATCAAATCCTTATACAACAGGTAAATAACATCCTTAATCCATCTCTCTCTTTTGTATTTTGTAGTGCTGGATTTATACCATAGCAATCCGGTAATGTTTGCTTTGCTTTTCGGGGTAAATTATTGTGATCTCCCGATTGCAACAGAGAAATATTGGGATTATAATATTGGCATTCATGTCGTTCAGCCTTAAAATCTTAAAATGTCAGCAAAATCACTTGTTTTGTCATCACTTTAGACATTATGCAAGAGAATCATTCAAACACTAGCTCTAAAGTGACGTTTGTAAAGTAGCAACGGTTTCTGCTTTTCTGACCGTCAGCTGCAGATTTAAATGAATAGCGGATAAAAAAAGTAGTTCCTCAAACAAAATAATTTTTAAGACCCTGATTAATTTTCTTTTTTATATACAAAATTATACTGTTGAACTTTTGTTTAAACACAATATCACATGAGTAGCAGTTCGTTATTTCTGTATATCGTCACTGGTGGGGGGAACCAATGCACACGTCTCACCAGTGCCGATATACAGCCATAATCGCACTGCTACTCGTGTGATATTGCCCATATACAACATAATACTTCAGAAGATATTAGAAAGCAATATTTTATGTAATATTGCTAATAATTTTCAATCACAACAAATATTCTTTTCAAAATCATTATACTTTCTGCAGAAAATGGAAATAATTATATTTGAAATGTTATTGGACTTATAGTATAAAATAATATATTTTTCTCAAACACAAAACAATTTTTTTCCTAAACACATACTGTATAAATACAGTAAATCCACTTAATTTTACCCACAGCTGTATGTGAATTAAATTCTCATGGCACTACTAATTTGAATATAAATACAACATTTGACGTCTTTTTAAGTCACCAGTTAACGCACTTTACCAAGTATAGAGTTTGGTATTAACGTTAGATCAAAATAGTAACAAAAAACGAATGAATATCTTCAGATAACAGCGCTGTTTCAGTATCAGTCAGTTTACCTTGATTCTAGGATCCAGTTCCTCCTCAGTCAGTTTTCCATGTAGTAAGTTTTCATCTGGATATTTGGAGTCTTTATTCTCCAGGTCAGTTTCCTCGGACTCTCCATCAGCCTCTCTGCCCTCAACGGTCTCCTCTTCCTTCTCTGGCGCTCGATTTCCTCCTCTCTCCACCGCCGAAGCAGCCCCTGTACCCGCAGGACTTTCACGCAAAGCCGCTGAATCCATTTACAGGCCTCTCCGGAAATTCAGGATAAAATAATTTTAATTAAAAAGTAGAAAACCACCAGATCGAAAGAGAATAAGAGAAGTAACGTTGACGTCTCTCGTCTGAAAGTGTTTTAACTATATTCTCCTTCACTCGTTTTCATGGTGGTTTGTTTACGCTGCTACTGTAAACCACCACATAAATAAACCGGACGGATTAGTTTGAAAGTGGTTTGAAATTAAATATGTAGTTAAAATGACAAATAAGTCCATTCATTTGACCCAAATTTACCCCATAGTTAACACAGCATTCCTCCGCTGTGTGCTCGAAACGAAATGTGACCCACGAGTGGTAAATAGAAAACGCGAAATCAAACCTTTCAGGGCTGTCTGAGCTACGGTAGTTAACGTCAGAGCCGTGGCTCTGGCAACATACGTCATGTAACGTGGGAGCGCTCCGGTGACGTAGGTAATTTGTGGCTAAAAATAACATTACTTTTTGTTTGGTGAATCTCACATACCCGAAAGATTAATTTAGTGTATATATAGTATATATGACTACATAGACAGACAGATAGATACTATAGACACGAAAGATCATCATCTACAGTATCTGTCTATCTATCTATAGCCTATATAATCTACAATCTCTATCTATCTATCTATCTATCTATCTATCTATCTATCTATCTATCTATCTATCTATCTATCTATCTAT
>CAIGQZ010000379.1:18837822-18873726 GCA_903798205.1 Danio tinwini
ATAGATAGATAGATAGATAGATAGATAGATAGATAGATAGATAGATAATATAGCCATGATATATAATATAGACATGATAGATAGCAGTAGATGATATGGATGGATGGATGGATGGATGGATGGATGGATGTTTTTTTTATTGTTGTTGTATGGGTAAGAAATAAAGAGGCAAATAAATGTAACAAATATATTTTCCTCCTCCCAACATAAATCCAGCACAGAAGTAAAACACAAAACAATTAAAAAAAACATGGTCCCCCACCCCCAACATAATGTAATCACAGCGCTATAAACCATAGGCACAATTCAATAAAGACAGTACACAGAAATGAATCAAAACAATCTCCTACATTTATAGGCACTTAGATCGGTTTCACAGTTTAAAAAATAAGTGTTACTTTTTAAAACACATTTTACACTCATTTTCTGTTCTTAAACAAACACTCACTGTGTGAAAAATATGTCAGTATAAGACTTTATTTATTAGCTCTGTCAGTTTAATGATTTGACTAATCAAAATGATCCTATTACTGAGACGGATGATAATGAAACCTGAGGCAACAAGTTGGACTGTTTATAATCTTTGGTATCACGTTCATCCTGAAACCCCTTCAATAGGGTTTTCCATCATAAATCAGCACAATGATAATTAATCTCATTAATGCTGTGAAGGGAATGAGGTTTACATGCAATATTATTTTTATGTGCTTTGCACCTTAAATGTGAAGCAGGCACAGCCCACCTCAACTCCAGCTTGGATCATACCGATTCCAACCAGCAGGTGGAGCTAAATAAACCCTCTTCCCACGTAAAAGAAAGCTAACTGCTCCTCTATACCCAGCTCTTGGGACTCCAGACTTCAGGTCGTCCATTACGCCAAGATTGCGAGCCAAACTTTTAAAACTGTCCGGACTAGAATATTGCACCCGAAATGGGCCAAAACCGGACAGTTTACCACTCTTTAAGTCCTCCAATGTGACAAGCGAAGCAGCGTAAACCTCCTTCTCAAAGCTCTCATCATATTTCTCCTTCTCTAAATAAGACAGGTCCATTTTTGTAAAAGGCACAAACTCGGAATTGAGCTTAATAAAGCGGAGGTACTTGTCGTAGAACTGCCCCAAACTCACACCCTTTCGACCGAAGGTTAAAGTTCTGGATATTTCCGGTCTGATGCAGGATCTGTCTCTGCGCTGATCGGGGTGGCGCATCCAGTCGTCCCAAAACGAGGCCGGCCATTTTGGCTCAAGCTCTGCCCAGAGGTCTTTTGTGAGCATCCAGCCCAGGCCTGGGAAAAAATCTGTCCTGTACAGGAGGCTCGCTTTTCCAGGGTCTACGAATCCATCCCGGCCGTTGTCGTTCCAGGCAGACACGCACCACAGGGTCGGGTCGGATTTTAGCATGGGGTGAAGCGCTCTGAAGTACTCAAAGAAATCAGGAGCCACCTGATGAAAGAGAGCCAATGTAGAGTTAACGAAATAAAAATGAGTTTGTAACGCCAACTAAGAAATCATTAATTTCATTATATATTATTACACTTTTTAATACATTTTCTGAAGATGAATGATGGCTCTGTGATAGAAAAATGAAGAAATTAAACAAATGGATTCACTTATTCAGGCCCTAATGGCTCGTTTGCACTGACTGGTACAGTACGGGTCACCTTTATCAGGCTTGCGTTTCCACTGCTAAAAGGGTACCAAGTGGTACGGTACGATTCGGTACGCTTTTATGGCCGTTTCCACTGTCAAAAGGCATACAGAACCGTACCGTACCCCTTTTTGGCACCCTTTCGAAGAGGTACCAAACACGAGAAAAGGTATCAAAAGGCAAAACTAAACGCGCAGCTGAACGCTATTGGTTTACAGAGATACGTCATTCGCTCACGCAACAAGCCAGAATGGAAACAAAGAAGCCGCCATGTTTTTATACACAGCAGAGAGATTACAGCTTAATTATATCTACATATAATAATGAGCCCTGTTCGACCCGGGCTCAAATGAACATTGTCGTCGTCTTGATGAACAGCCACAAAGACAAAAAGAAGAGCAGATTTTACCCTGTACCCCTTAGTTTTTTACGAGCCAGTCTGAAGCGCAGACTTTTGCTTTCTTGCTTGTGCTTGCCGCGCATCTATATTTGAAATAACAAACTTTTTGAGCTGATGATAATAACGTTTGCTTGATTATTGACGTGCTTTTGAAAACCTGATCCTGCCAGAAACTGACAAACGCAAGAGTGACACGTGAAAAAAAGGAAAAGCTGGAAAAAAGGAGCACATTACATTATTCAAACGTGAACAAACTGCCATGTTTAACTATTATCATCACCTTTTGGACTATTATAAACTCAGAATGATGAAATTACTTTCTAACAAGAGGCTACACGTGCTGCTGAAGATTAAAGACACATTTAATCATGAGAGGTTTGCACTGACTGGGCTCTATTTCCTGCAGTTTTGAACCTAAACAAGGACTATTGTATGCTGTGTATGCTGTGTGTAGTTTCTCTGTTATTGGTAACATATCGGAGACTGTAAGGGTCTGTATGTGTTTATATATGTTGCATTTATTTATTTATTTTATATAATTGCAGACGTTACAGTAGGCTATTTTGCACAGTCATTGATCTGCAGTTATAATCAACTCATGTTCTAGTAAAGTTAGTAATAAACATTTATACACCAGTATTTATGTGTAAAGCATCTGTTTTGTGAGAAATGATAGGTGAGCGACCCGTACAGCTTTACTTTAGACATTTTCTCGAGCAAAAATTACGTTGACTGCAACTTTCTGTTGTACGCCACGCCCACCAAAAGAGTACCATTGGTACCCTTTTAACAGTGGAAACGCAAGCCTAATAAGGTGACCCGTACCGACCCGTACAGTACCGTACTAGTCAGTGGAAAAGAGCCATTTGACAGTGGAAACGGCCATAAAAGTGTACCGAACCGTATACTAATAGGTAACCTGCCTAAAGGTAACATATGTAATGAATAACAAAACATTTTTTAACACTATATACTGAATAAAGATAAATTAAATTACTAAACACACAGACAAAAACAAACAACTACATTTATTTAAAACTAAAACTAAAACTAAAACAAAAATAATCAAATAAGGCACTCCAGTGAACTCCACTCCGAAGAGTTCAATTTTAGTCTCATCAGACCAGAGAATTTAGTTTCTGATGGTCTGAGAGTCCTTCAGATTCCTTTTGGCAAGTTCCAGGCAGGGAGTGGCTTCCGTCTGGCCACTCTACCATACAGGCCTGATTGGTGGATTGCTGCACAGATGTTTGTCCTTCTGTAAGGTTTTCCTCTCTCCACAGAAAAACGCTGGAGCTCAGACAGAGTGACCAACTGGTTTTTGATCACCTCCCTGACTAAGGCCCTTCTCCCCCAATCACTCAGCTTAGATGGCCGGCCAGCTCTAGGAAGAGTCCTGGTGGTTCCAAACATCTTCCACTTACAGATGATGGAGGCCACTGTACTCACTGGAACTTTCAGAGCAGCAGAAATTTTTCTGTAACTTTCCCCAGCCTTGTGGCTCAAGACAACAATGTCTCAGAGGTCTACAGACAATTCCTTTGTCTTCATGCGTGGTTTGTGCTTTGACATGCACCGTCAACCCTGGGACCTTATATAGACAGGTGTATGCCTTCTCAAAACATGTCAAATCAACTGAATTTACCACAGCTGAACTCCAATTAAGCTGCTGAAACATCTCATGAATGATCAGTGGAAACAGAATGAACCTGAGCTCAATTTAGAGCTTTACGGCAAAGGCTGTGAACACTTATGTACATGTGATTTCTCAGGTTTTTAATTTAGAATAGATTTTCTAAAAATCTTTTTTCACATTGTCATTATGGGGTATTGTGTGTAGAATTGAGGAAATAAATTAAATTAATTAGGGGTGAAATGGATCACTGTTGATCCGTGATCCGTACAGATCACAACTCACCGTTCGGAACGCACGTGACCCGCGGATTAATAATTTTTTTTTTACTTGACAGTTAATTCAACATTCATAACCACTGCAGAGTGATCGCCTCCCACGTCATTCAAATCTCGTGCATAAAAGCATTTAGGCTTCCCTGTAAGATATAATGATGACAGGAAAAGTTGTGGTGGGACCAGGCCTTAATTTGTGCTGGAACATTCTGGATCCTGCACCTCTGAAATCTGATCCGGCACCTCATTTTATTGATCCCCCTCCTCAACCAATCTTCTACCCGTCTGCTGTTCACGGTCACCTTTTTTCTCTGCGACTCCCCAACCCTCTTCACTCTCGTCCGCAACACCTCCGCCCCCGCTCATTTCCATCTGCGACAGTCCTCCGCCATCCACCGCCCCAACAACCCCAAAGCTCCCCCAAAATCACAGTTTAATGAAACATGACGCTGGTGCATTTTTGACGCTGGTAAAAGCAATTACATTGTGTAACCAACAGATGGCGACAAACAACCATCAAATTATGTGACTGAATAGGTTTTCAAAAATAATACAGCTACAGTATAATAAAAAATGAAGTTTTATGTGTGAATAGTTAAATCATTAATTGAAGACAAATATGATCTGTTGTACAAGATGCTAGATTTCTATATTTAGCATTATCAGCAACCATAGATCATATTTCATATTGAATACTTCTTTTTTCCGCTGGTTCTTTCTTGATTGTTATTTTTATTAACATTACAGGTTCTAAGTTCTGTTTGTTAAAAGCAATGTTTTTTGCTGTAATATTTTTATATAAATGGAAAGCAAATTGTCTCCTCATTTTTTTGCTGATCCGAAAAATAGTCTGATCCGAAACAAACAAATGTAGTTTGATTCGAACTGCAGATTTGTGACCCGTTACACCACTAAAATTAATCCATTTTAGAATAAGGCTGTAACATAAAAAATGTGGGAAAAGTGAAGCACTATGAATATTTTCTGGATGCACTGTATATATCCATGCCTACTTTCCGATGGCCAGAAAGTGATAAATGTTTTATAGATTGTTTAAATATTGGTGTCTGTGATGCAACAAGTCCAGAGACTGTTGTGTACACCATGATTTTATATCAAATTTACTTTAATGTGTGATATGACTAAAAAGGTCATAAACTAATATTTTTTCAATTTAAATGAGTACCAGCTTGAACCCGAAAACAGTATTCCATACGTCACGACTTAGCAAGCAGATAGGAGTGAAGTGACGCAACTGACGCAGGTAGATCACGTGATGATGACAAATGGCAGATGTAGTACATCCGAGTTCCATTCATACTCACATTTATACTATCAAAGAGCTTAGAATGACCAAGAGGCGACACTCAGTAGAACGTTCCAGTGCAACAGCAGTGCCCAGCAACAGCCCCGCGATTCCACCATTTTGTAGTGAAAGCGATCGGCCGTCCATTGGATCTGATTGCTGTCGCGATGGCAAGCAGCTGCTTTGTTTTTTATTTATTTATTTAAAAAGCACATTAAAGCTTAGATACAACCTGAAAGATGACAATACAACACTTACTATCACAATCATCTGCACTTTTAATAGTGTATTTTACAGACTTATAATATGCTGTTGTTCTATTGGAGTTTTAATTCCAAAATGGATGCCGAGTGACACCAGTGGCGTCTAGTGGCCTTTTCCAAAATCGCACTAGAGTGTCGCCTCTTGGTAATTCTAAGCTCTTTGATACTATATATAGAACATACTTTTTTAACGGTAGAGTAGTAAATTTAAACTCAAATGTAGAAGCTACTGAGTAGTAGGCGATTTCGGACACAGTCTTTAACAGCATGTAGTTTTACACACACACAAACACATTTGTTCACTCTAAAATATCAAAAAATAAGGATGTTATAAGCTTTTATTAGTTGTAAATACTTCTCGTCTACCATATATTACCTTCAGATTCACTGTTCCTGTAATTTACTCAAACAATAAAAGTAAAAGACATTTACCTCTAAATCGTCCTCCACGACAACAACCGAGGAGTACGAAAAGGTGTTGAAGACCTGGCTGAGGGCCCATTTGTAGTGGCGTGAGATTTTATAGTAACCCTGAAACTTCTTATGCTGAGGAGGCACGGCAACATCCGACAGATCCAGCTGTTTAATGTGGGTCAGCTGACTGCCGTATGAGCCAATCACATCAGACGTCTCTCTGTGTCCGCAGTCCTGGCTCACTATAATGGGATGAAGCTCGGCTGACGGACGGTGCTCAATGAGTTTATCCAGGCATCGTTTCACAGTCACGCGATTACAGGCAATTACTAAAATTGGGATGACCACCGGAGCCGAGTGTTCAGCTTCTGATCTCGACTTTTCAGGAATTATGGCATCTTTGCTGTCCCACACTGACCAGTGGCTCTGGATCTGCAGTAGGATCTTCTTCTGGGCTGCAAGTTCAGCTTCGAATGCATCGGCTACCCGAATCACTTCATTCATAATATTTCCAAACTTGCCCCCTTTGGCTCTGTGCTCAGTCTCTCCAGGTTTATCCTGGTTATTGAAAGTCCCGGGACTTGAAGGACGTCTCATGAGGACAAAAATGAGAACAACATTCCATGCTACAAATATAAAAGCACCACAAATGACAAGAGGACTTCTCTTGCGGAGCATGGCCTTGACACGGGATAGGACAGAGGATTCAGGAAGGAAGATGTGAATGGAGCATTTAGAATAGGAGGGTTTGGTGGATGGATGAGCAAGAGTCTTGTGGATATTTGAATTTGTTTTCACATCATTTGCATGGCGTGTTTTCAAAGAGTCAAGTGAAGGAATATGTAATGTTAAACCAACAGAAGGGGAAATTGTGGCTATCCAGGTTTCAGGATTGGGATGAAGGCCTTTCTGTCCAAAATGGCACGATTACTTTCAGGAGAGCCTGTAAAATGAGCAAGTTTAACAGTTATTAAAGGGATAGTTCGCTAAAAAATACAACTTGCTGTTAAATTCACCCCAAAATTTTACTTCTGTCAAACTTTTTCCAAATCTGCTAAGAGTTTCTTTCTTCTGTTGAACAAGATATTTTGAAGAATGTTGGGGGAGGAACAGCTATTTGACTTCCATAGTACTTTTTTTGTTCCTACTATGTACAGTTGAAGTCAGATTAATAATAGTCATTATTAGCCCCCCTGTTTGTTTTTTTTGCCCAATTTGTTTAACAGAGATTTTTTTCCCAACACATTACTAAACATAATAGTTTTAATAACTAATTTCTAATAACTGATTTATTTTATCTTTGCCATAATAAGAGTATGTAATATTTTACTAGATATTTTTCTAAATACTAGTATTCAGCTTAAAGTGACATTTAAAGACTTAACTAGGTTAATTAGGCAAGTTAGTGCAATTAGGCAAATCAATGCATAACGATGGTTTCATCTGCAGACAATTGAAAAAAAATAAAATTCTTAAGAGGGCTAATAATATTTGACCTTAAAATAGTAAAAAAAAAAATTAAAAACTGCTTTTATTTTATTTAAATTAAACAAAGACTTTCTCCAGAAGAAAAATATTATAGGGAATACTGTGAAATTTAATTTAGCTCTAATAAATATCCATTGTATGTGAATAGCTACTGGTTTCCTATGTTCTTCAGAATATCTATAGTTGTGTTTAACAAAAAATAATAATAATAAAAAATAATAATAATAATAATGAAATCTCTTTAATAAATTTACACTCAGGCCATGCTGCAATATCTAGATTTATTTTTCTTTAGTGAAGATTTGTAGTCCTTGGTAATTCATATAATGCACTGCCAATAACTTTGAGTCAAAAAAAAACAAAAAACTAATTTGAAAGTTGCTTGGGTAGAAGACTGATTGGGATCAATGCCATTTCCCTATTTATTCATGTTCTCTATATTCTAGACACAACCTTATTCAGTACAAAGTATTACACAGACTTCACTGTTCTAAAACAAAGCTTACAGTAGTAAATTCTATGCCTCGGTTTCCCCCACATGTGACAAGTTTAAAGCTGCTGAGGCTACCTTAGCACATCTTTTTTTGGTCGTGTTTTCAAATTCAGAGTTCTTGGTTGGAAATATTTCAGTTCTTTTGCTAAGGTTTATGATTGTTTTACTCCCTAACCCAATGATTGCAATTTTTGGCTGGTCAGATTTTCTGGAGAATCTCAACCAAAATGTACGGTTATCTGTTCAGTATGGCACGATCATAGCTATGAAGGTTATCCTTTGTTTCTGGAAGAAAAATGTTAGGCCTCTTATTTTTCTGACTGGTTTCTTGGACTCATCTCCACTTTACATTTGGAAAAAAATAGATATACCTCTTCTGGAACTCTGATATCTGAAATTCGATAAAATGTAGGATCCATTCTTTTTTTTTTCTAAAACACCATAAAGACTAATAGTGCTGTTTAATTTCTGAAGATTTGTCTTTTTTTCCCCATGTCTCTTTATATATCTATTGGTGTGTCTTTTTTAGGTCATATGTCTTGAATGTTGCCATTTTCCCTTGTTTCATGCTTTATTTTATATTTTGCACAGACTGATGTTTCATGATGGGGTTGTCTTTCTGTTTCTTGTTTATCTATGCCTGCAAAAACTATAATAAAAAATATTCCAAAAAAATCATATGAACAATTAATCCGTGTTAATGGAAGTTTACATTACAGACTTGTAAACAGCCTCAGCAAATGCTAAACGTGAATTAAAAGGTAATACTGCTCTAAACAATGGTCATTTTCTTGCGCAGGCCTATCAAGCCTTTCAATGCAATGCTTACATTATCTGAGTTTCAGCTGAAAAGATTCTTTTAACATCTCCTGAAAAAGTCTCACTCAATTATTGATGCAACTAAATAAACAGAAAATTTTTATTTTTTTGTTTAGAATGTCACGTCGAAGTAAGGTTGCGAAAAAGTTCATTGCATTTGCAAAAATTAATCTCCATGTAGTAATGTCAATGTTACAACTTACAGACTTGAATGCAAAACAAGTTCTTTTGCATTTCACTAGTGCACAATGAGGATTTGTTCTATTCGAATAAAAAGGTCTTGAATGCAAAACATCAATTTAGTCAAGCATGACTCTCATTTACTTGCATCACAACACGTGGCACACATTTCAGCATCATAGCATTATTGTGGTAACACTAGGATACTTTTGTAATTATTTGTTAATTTTATTTTTTTATTTTATTTTTATTTTAATATTTGCATATTTTGCTCAGATTTTGTTATTTTCTGGCTGCATAGTAGTTTTAAACTCATATATATATTTTTTTTTTCAGTTTTAGTTAAGTGCATCAAGTATATACTATATGCTTTTTGTTTTATTTTAATCATTTTATTTCTAGTAACACAAGTTAAGTGTTAAGAGTTTTTCAATACAATAACCCTGCTACACATTAATGGAAAGTGTCCCTCATTTTCCTAAAAGTAAATTCATACTTTGTCTTAGAACTTCTCTAATGCTACATTCATATACAGGTGAAACCAATGAAACCAACTAAAAACAATGACGTGTGTATGCCAGACCAGTAAGTAGCACTGTAATTCTTCCACAGACAGAGATACATAAAAAAAAGTAGACAACGAATTGGAGTGTGATGTAGCCGTGTCTGATTTGAGATATGGACTCGTGAACTTCATTTCCAAAATACAAAGATCCTAAAATTCTAGATTCGTATAGAAGAAACCATTTTTTTCATATACAGCTAAATGAATCTTAGTGTGGATGGGGACATAGTTTGCTGCAATGAAATTGGGAGCATGTTATGCTTATTGGATAAAAAAAACAAATAAAAAAAATAATAATAAAAAATTTAAACCTAAAAACTTTTAAATTGAACTGCAATTATTAAGCTTAGTACTTTACTCAATAGTAAACATAATTAAGATTATTCAAAAGTTATGTTTTAAAGTAACTATTTAGTTATTTAAAATGATGAAAATAAATGGTGACTTGTTACAGCCTAAAAAAAAAACATGCAAAAAACATGCAAATATATTATCAAAATGTACAGTGATTACTGAATTCCATTGTCAAAAGCTGTTTAGTTTCAAATTGTAATGACATTTTTATTTAGCCTAACTAGCCTTAGTTATTTGACTATTTACTACAATTACATTTTATTCACTATTAAAAAAATATTGTGTGTTCAGTGTGGGCATGGGCCGGTATAAGATTCTGACGGTATGATAACCTTGTATAACTACATCACAGTTTTACAGTATTGTGATTACTGCTCTAAAATGTATTATTTTAAATTGTCTGGGTAAACAACTAAAACTTTTCCCCCCTTTGAACATATATTTATATTTGAATATATTTTATTTTGAGAAACATTTAAAATATTTTAAAACCGTAAACATGTCAGGCTAAATAATTGAAAAGAATCATTGATTTCTGCTGTCTTTATTTGCTTCAAAAACACAGATATCTTTATAATTTAAAACAACATTGGTAGGGCCAGACAGAATCTGTGGGCGTTTTTTGCAATTTCTGCTGAGAACTTTGGTAAAAATCTGCAGATTTCTGCAGAATTATTTTAGGAGTCTCATAACTAAAACCTTAATATGTGAAGTATGTGTAATTTACAAACTGAATAAATTCAAATTTACACACATTTACTCAAGTAAATAAACAGAATTAATGATGGGCTAAAAATCTGCGGAATTCTGCGTGCGCAGATTCCGTGTGGGCCTAATCATTGAATATCTTTTCTGCTGGAGATACTGTTGTCCTAAAAACGACAAACTGAACGTAAACAATATTACATATACCTTAGGAACGGTATAGAAGAAAAATTGACAGTTTTTTCTTTTACTTTTCCAAACTGCGGTATACCTTGAAAACGGTTATCGCCCCATGCCTAGTTCAGTGTTCATGTCTAACCATTTTCAAATCCTAATACAATTACTTGATACGCCAAATGGCATAAGATATTAACCATTTGAAACAGTATGTTCCCAAATATGGGACCCTTATATCTGTGCCCCTCGGAGAATCATCCTACCTATACATATGGAATTTATATGATGTTTCAACCATAAATTAGAAACTTTTGTTAGAATCTAAACGTTAGGAACTTGATTGAAGTTTAAAGCGTTTCTATGGAACTACTGCTGCACAATATATCGTTTTAGCATTGATATCGCAATGTGTGCATCCGCAATAGATATGCATTGTTGAGTCTGAAATATAGTTGCAAGAGCTACAAAATTTTATTTAATCAGTGCATTTATATGGATTTTTTAAGTTTTATGAAAAAAATATATTGTTTCTAGTTCAAATGTCTACATTTCAAAAGAAAAATATGATTATTTATTACTTACCCCACTGGCAGATCATTTAGCTTGTTTTAAGGAAAAAAATTTTATGGCAAAAACAATTTTTTTTTACTTGCTCTAAGAATGTTTTGATATTTAGACTAGAAACTAGGGCTGGGGTGATAAAACGGTATCTGTATTTATTGAGCGACCACCATTGTCAATAACAATTGTAAAAAGTTTGGTATAAAGCGCTATAGTTTTATTAAAATGTGTCTGCGGAGTGCACGCATTGGAAGGGATGCCAAAGCGCATTGATAATGGTGAATGAATCCATGCGCCTCGCACTTTTCACCTACTTTTAGACGCAATATATGAATAGATTCTTGTTGGGTTTTATTATTGCCACTTCAGGTCAGAAAGACAACACGCAAAAATGAAAGACGTGACAAGCAGCAGTGAGAAGATTGTAAATAAAAAAGTCGCCAGAGTGGCTTTTTGGTTGCTTTTCTTCACTACTAACACCCCATCTGAAAGATTTTTTAGCATAGGGGTACTGTAGTCACTCAATTTGTATTGTTCAGTATGTATTTGAATAATGATGGTTGGTTCCTTTCCTTAATAGCTCAGATTTGATTTTCATAATTTGTTTTGTAAAGTCTTTATCACTTATGTTTATTGTATTATAAGAGAAAAGAGACAGGATATTTTTGTTAAATTTTTCTGACTACTAAAACTATTTGCCTTAGTAATGTTGGTAAATTAAAATAAAGTGGTTAAATAAATAACAAATCCTAATATTCCTAAATGAATTGTAATTTTTTTGCTTTTAAATTAATAATTATTGATACCGAATGATATGAAACATTATTTCGTCATCATTTTTTTTTTTTGCTGTATCGTCCAGCCCTTTTAGAAATGAGACAAAACAAAGTAAAAGCATTTTTTGCATTTTTCGCAACACCAATAAAAGGCAAAGGAATGTGTATGATTAGCATAGAAATACAAGTTGTTAAAGTAAAATATTACTTTTGTTCTTCAAAACTAGCAAAAATGTATATAATGACAATAATATTTGTTCTTTAAAACTAGCCAAAAAATGTCTGCATACTTTAATTTGAATTGTGTAATTTATTAGAATAGTAAAATGTTTATTTTAAATTGTGGAGCTTTTCCGAAAGAAAAAAAAGGTTTATTTACCAGAGTTTAAATAAACTATCCTTTCTTCATTCTTTCACTTGTTCAACATGTGATGCTTCATATTTGTTTGTTTTTGAGTTGTGCATGAACATAAAGGTTTTGTTTAAACCTGTATTATTTTTTAGTACTAGTATATATCGGGGTGCATACACTGTAAAAAATGCAGGGTTCCACACAATTTATTCATGTTGTCTTAACACAAATCAATTAAGTTAACTTAATACTTTTAACAAATTTATGTGGATTGAACATAAAAAATTAAGTTGTCCCAATGAAATCTCAAGAATAGTGTTGATTCAGCTTATTTTAAATAAGGAGTTTGAACAAGCCAAAAAAAATATTTTTTTTTGAGTGTATACACTCACCGGCCACTTTATTAGGTACACCTGATCCAACTGCTCTTTAATGCAAATTTCTAATAAACCAATCACACGACTGCAACTCAATGCATTTAGGCATGTAGACATGGTCAAGACGATCTGCTGCAGTTCAAACTGAGCATCAGAATTGGGAAGAAAGGTGATTTAAGTGACTTTGAATGTGGCATGGTTGTTGGAGCCAGACGGGCTGGTTTGAGTATTTCAGAAACTGCTGATCTACTGGGATTTTCACACACAACCAGAAATGGCTCTTTGCTGAGAAAAGGTCCCCGACCCCTACCATAGACAGTTGAAACATTATAAACTTACCAGTAACAGGTTTTTGTCAAAAGATCACAGAAAAGTGATCTTGTTTTGTTTTCCTTTTGAATTAGGCTTACTTTTCTTATCACATTGGCAACCATTTTTGTTTTAGGTAAAGCCAACTCACTTTTGATCATTCATTCATTCATTTTCTTTTCAGCTTAGTCCCTTAATTAATCTGGGGTCGCCACAGAGGAGTGAACCTCCAACTTATCCAGCATATGTTTTACACAGCAGATGCCCTTCCAACTGAAACCCATCACTGTGAAACACCCACACATTCTCATTCACACACATACATAACTGACAATTTAGCTTACCCAATTTACCTATAGCGCATGTCTTTAGACTGTGGGGGAAACCGGAGCACCCGGAGGAAACCCACATGAACATGGGGAGAACATGCAAACTCCACACAGAAATGCCAACTGACCCAGCCAGGGCTTCAACCAGCAACCTTCCTGCTGTGAGGAGATCATGCTAATGGGTAAATATTATATTCAAAAAAGCTAATTTTCCTCATTATTACCTAATTTGCAAAATTTTCTTTGTGACTTAAATAGTTTAATTACTACTTTACAAAATGTTTACAGCAAAAAAAAAGGGTAAAAACTGTAACAATTCATAATGACTTTTTAAATATTATTTAATTTGATAGTTTTGCCTCTGTACCCCGTTTTTTATAATTTTATTTTAGTATTATTTATTTTCTTTTATCTATATATTTTACCTTGTTTACTGATGTCATCCATTGTTATGGTTAATGTGAATAATTGTATTGTTGAAACAAAATAAAAATTATATAAAAGAAAAGAGAAAGTCTCAATATCTCAACTAATTTCGCTTCTCAAGTCACTATATCTTATATTAAGTATGTTTAGATACCTGTACTGAATAAACAAGATATGTTTTAACGACATATTGTCCCGACATGGTATTGCATTATCCAGCAGGTTTTTCCGTCGATCAATAATCTCACCTGTAGCTCCTCAGCCTTTCTTCAACCAAACCTGGCTAACATTAGCACACTAAACCAATCAGTTTCTAGCCCATAAGAATTGAGAATTTTAAACCAGGTTGTGTAAAATAATGTCAACATACCTGACTTACATGAGTCAACGCGGGCTCACACTCTGACATGTTTTCCGTCTTCTTTACTCTGTCGGTACACCCATACTTCCGTTGCTTTCCAGAAAATGCCCCGTTCCAACCAACCCAAGTCAGTCGTTAAAATAATACGACGACTAGACGTTAAATAATCGATCAATTAAAGCGCAGTAAACTTCCTGCCTTCGCTTATACCCTTCAAGAATGTAAGAATACTTGACTTCCGGGTGGCGTCATTTTTAGGAAGTCCCGCCTCCTCCCGTCACTTATAAGGAGCTGTGTGTGTGTGTGTGTGTGTGCGCGTGTGCGCGTGTTTTTTATTAATGATGACATACGTGTACATAATGCGCATTAGCAATGTGTTCATCGTGGATTGGATTTCAGGAGAAAAGGGGCTAAGGACTCGTCGTGATTATGCTTATCCCGCGACATTTATTAGCCGTGAGGATCTGCTTACAGTGAAAAACAGGTGTCCCCCTCAATTTAGGGAAGCCCTGTGCTAAATATGAATGGGAAGTTATAGTTTTGAAATAGGCACACAGCTATTTTGTATACCTTAATATGTGGATTGTGAGTTTGAGTTTTAAAGTGAAGAGTTACAAACAAAGTTTTAAAGGAACAATACAAACAACTCATTAAGTGACCCTGCAGAATCACATTTGAAAATGAAAATACATCTTATTTCACACACACACACACACACACACACACACACACACAAACACACACACACACACACACACACACACACACTTCATATTGACAAACAAAAAATATAAATATTAATTTAGGAGTGGCACTGGTCTTTAAAAATGTAAATCAAGTAGGTTTTCTATTTTGATAACTTAAAAATCTTTGTTGGCACAAAATAGCATTAATTAGGGTGATTTGATCACCAATGATATTAATAATTGTTTACTGTTAGGGCAACATTTATTGCTTAAAACCTAATTGGTAAAACTTGATGGACTGGATTAAAATAAGCTAACAGCAGGTCTGTGCTATAACAACCCACCATTGGGCTATCTGTTAAGTGAATTTTTACCCCAACTATTTTTAATGTTGGTTTCTGATATGCAAGACTTTTTAGGCACACACCCATATATATATATATATATATATATATATATATATACACACACACACACACACACACACACACGCATACATTCATATTGACAATCAAAAAGTAGCTTATTAATATTTATAATTTTGGGGATTGTGAATAAGTCTTTGTAAATCAACTCTTAAGTCTTTGTAAATCAAGCAATTTTTCCATTTCTGCTTTTGATAGCCTATTAAAAAACTTTGTTGACATAAAAGTCCATTAATTAGGGTAATTTGGCAGCCATAAATGATAATAATGCATTATGGTTAGGGCAAGATTTTGGCAAAATAACCCAACAAATGAGTTATTTTTGTAACCCACTTAATAGATTGGATTAAAATAAACTAACAGCCAATTGATTAGAAAAAACAACCCACCACTGGGCTACCTGTTTGATTCTTTTTAACCCAACAATTTAATGATAATATATGATATATTTATTCAATATTTTGTATAATTGTATATTTTTATGATCTCATATTATGAGACTATATATTTTCTTTAGTTACCTGCACTTCCACTGTTATTTAATTAAACTGCACACAAAATTAAATTCAGTGAATAGCTGAAATATTCATTCATTTTCCTTCAGCTTAGTCAATTATTTATCAGTTGTCCCCAGAGCGGAATGAACCGCCAACTATTCCAGCATGTGTTTTACGCAGTGGATGCCCTTTCCAGCCGCAACCCAGAACTTGAAAACACCCATACACTCTCGTATTCACACACTCCTACATAATTCACCTAGTGCATGTCATTGGACTGTGGGGGAAATCAGAGGAAACCCACTCCAACACCAGGAGAACATGCAAACTCCACACAGAAATGCCAACTGGCCCTGCTGGGACTAAAACCAAGTGACCTTCTTGCTGTGAGGCGACAGTGCTAACTACTAAGCCACCGTGTCACCCTGAAATATTAAAAACGATTGTAAAATAAAGTGTGGCTTGTTACATTATTTAAAATGTCAGATACTAAAAGTTTTCACTTTGCACTCAAATCATCTTATAAAATCCGTTTTGATTTCGAATAAACAGCAAAAATCAATTCAAAAATGTAGAAAAATCCAAAAATGTAGAAAAAAATATTAAAAAGCCTTTATTCACATGGCTAACTCTTAAAAATTGTTCCTACGCGTTTCGGCAAAGAACTGCCTTCATCAGGGTAACAGTGATCAGGTGCGTCTGCAGTTTCATTTGAATGCTACGGTCTCATCACTCATTAGAATATCTAAACAGTACTAAAATAATATATTAAACACAAGGTCAACTCAGCATCATTAACTCAGCATTGATAAAGCAAAAGAATAAAAACTTAAATGGAAAAAATATATCTACAGTTGCAATCAGAATTAATAAACCCCCTGAATTATTAGCCCTTCTGTTTATTTTTTTTCTCCACAATTTCACAAATGGAGAGAAGATTTTTTTACATTTCTACCAGTTTCAATAACTAATTTCTATTAACTGATTTATTTTATCTTTGCCATGATGACAGTAAATAATATTTTACTAGATATTTTTCAAGACACTTCTATACAGCTTAAAGTAACTTTAAAGGCTTAACTAGGTTTATTAGGTTAACTAGGCAGGTTAGGGGAATTAGGCAAGAAAACAAATCTAGCTTAAAGGGGCTAATAATTTTGACCTTAAAATGGCTTTTAAAATTTTTTAAACTGCTTTTATTCTAGCCGAAATAAAACAAATAAGGCTTTCTCCAAAAGAAAAAATATTATCAGACATGCTGTGAAAATTTCTTTGCTCTGTTAAACATCATTTGGAAAGAAAGAAAATGCAAAGAAGGGCTAATAATTCTGATTGCTGATGATGCGTGTTATACAACATATTTCTCAAATAATACAACGCAGATATACGTTGTATTATTTATATATAGATATAGATATACGTATATATATATATATATATATATATATATATATATATATATATATAAAATGAAACCACAAAAAATGTATATAGAGACAAATAAACAATTGTAGTGTACAAATAAATGCACATAAATAAAAAAATAACAAATGCACATCTTCATGACACAGTTTTTAAGGATTGGTCATGTGACTAAAGGCTTTTTAAAAAAATTTCCAAATTGTTTGAGTGCCTTGGACTGATTTTTGCTGTTTATTCTGATGAATCATTAGACACATTATTTAAGCTACCCCTGAGCACTTTTTGTTTGATTTTCTTTTTGATTCAGTTTTTGGTAATAATCAAGAGTGCTATTTAATCAATATCCGCATTTCTGTGATTCGGCCATTGACACAAGTGGTCTGTTTATTTACAGACCAAAAGTCACACAAGCACAGCAGCATTGGCTTCCTGTCCACTTAACAGCCTTTCTTATCTGTATGTTTAAACATAAAAACAGCTACACAATCAAAAAAGGCTGCTCGTGTTCAGCACTTTGACAAAATGTAAACTTTCTTTATCCTTAAGAGAACATTCAGCTGCGAAATGTTGCCAAATCAAGAATAAAGTGTATAAATACAATGTAATTAAGTATAACAATAGTGTACATTGTCAGGCATCTTTTGAACAAAAATCATTTGACAATATATTAAAAAGTCTATATTTAAGGACTACATTAACACATGCACTTGCATTTAATATACACTATTAATTTTAAATGTAATTTGATGCAGACTCCAAAATGGGTTTCTTGTCTTTGACATCTATATATCAATGAAAGTGCATCTGTGTGAAGTGCATGTCATCCTGAAAGTCTTTATCAGAACATTCATTCCTCAGGTTTGGCTACTTTGACTTAGGCTGATCCTCAAGATGTTCAGGGGTACATCTGACGCAACTGCTTGACTCATCACACTGCAAAACAAAAAAATAGGAGTATTAGAATATCATCGTCATTAATACAGATGTCTGCAAACAGCAGTATTCAGTGTTGGGTAACATATGGAGTAAATCTAGGGCCATATATACTTGCAAAATAAAAGAAAGTTTTGCAAACAAAATTTAGGCAATGCTACACTTAGAAATAAAGGTACATAAGCTGTAACTGGAGTGATATCTTTTCAAAAGGTACACATTTGTACTTAAAGGGTCCATGTTGGTACCTCAAAAGTAAATATAATAGTACCTAAAAATTTTAAGAGGAACACTTTTGTACTTTTTAAGTACTAATATGTACCCTTGAGGTATTAATATGGACCTTTAAGGTACAAATTTGTACCTTTTGAAAAGGTACCACCCCAGTGACAGCTCATGTACCTTTATTTCTAAGAGTGTATAAAACAAAAGCAATGCTATAAAAAAATATTTAGTTTTTAGTTTTTTTTTATTGCAGATATTTTAGGGTTTTTTTGCACTGCTTGATTTTTTTCTTGTATTTTTGTGTTTGTAAATTTAATTTTTAATTACAAAACTTAATTTTCCCTTTGCAGTTGATTATTTTTGTTAGCAAAATATTTTTTTATTTCTCAAAAATTTATTTTCGCTTTGCGATTTTTGGAGCATTTATTTATTTTTTGCTCAATACTTTATTTATTTTGCAAGGAAATATGGCCCTAGATTGACTCCTTAGTAAAGTTACTTTTTAATGTAAAATATTACAACCCTATCTAAATCTTAAAAAATACAATACATTTTCACATTACTTTCCTTAAAAGGTAAATAAACACATTTAGTTACTTTTTTAGGTGACTACAATTTAAATATACAGCTTTTAAAAGTAACTTTACCCATCACTGGTATGTATAAACTGACTAAATATGCTATAGTAAATAAAATACAGCATTGTTTTAAGATGAACCACATAAAAAAACCCATTTAATAAGAAATGCAGTGTTTTTGAACCATAGTAAAGTGTATTATAGCCTACTGTATTATATTTACAACACATTGTTAATGAATTCTACAGCACACTGTAGTAATAACTAGTAAACTGATTAACTGTAATAGCTACTGTAGTAGGCTATACTTTAGCTTTTACTAGCGTAAACTGTGGTGTATTGCTGTATAATATATATAGTTATTATTTTATTATTAGTAGTAGTAGTAGTATTTGTTATATATAGTTGTTGTAATACCAAAGAATATACATACCATAAAATATAATTCAAATACTTTACTATATGATTCAAGAGCACTGTAGTAGGCTATTACTGTAGTATTTCTTTCACGTGGGGAGTAGTTTTATGTAAAAAAACCATCCCATTGTTAATTTTAAATTGCATGCCCTCGCATAATCTATTATCAGGTCAATGCACCTTATAAATCAATTGACATTAGTATTATAACGTATTGAGGTCGGTTGTGCAATTCACCTATTTGTCACTAGATCTTGCAGGTAGCCTATTTATGTATTCGTAACAATATAAGATTAACATTGGGTTTAACAGAAATAGCCAGAGTCACATTAACGTGGAGATATCATCTATTCTGTATAGAATTACATTCCTGTGACCTCTTTAACCCACATAAATTACAACTTACATCCGGATGAAGCTGGTTCAGGGTCAGTTGCGTCCGCACGCTGTCTGCCACTGCAGTCGTGAAATATAACAGTGTATCCCTCAAAAAACACAATTCATGTGAAAACAACGAGTTCATATTACTGTGGTCCAGTAAGCTCATACTGTGAGCGCAAACTACACAAATACGACAAGTAATATAAGCTTTGTTATCAAAGTTTTGTTTTCGCAACGTGCCATCCAGGCGAAGTGGTAAAACGTTATAAGATTGGGATTTAAAGGCAGAACTATAGTCCGACATATGTTTCGTCTTTGATACTTTGGCAGTTAACATTTTGCTGTCAGTCTTCGGGGTGTTTTTGACGCCTTCACTATTTCTCAGCGAAGTTTTCCCCCAACGGGACGTTTGAGAAAGTCTCGCCGTCGCCGACAAAACTCCTGGAATTTCCACTCGCGTCCCGTTAAATATGAGTCCTCGAAAATAAGCCTTAAGCAAATCTCTGTATGCCATCATCCCGGGCCCGTACCCTGCCGCCGGAGGTCGCTTACTGTTCGGTTGTTTTCGGGTGAGGAGGTTCCGCTGACAGCGGAGAACAGCTGACAGGGCTGAAGCGGAGGGCGTCGAAGCCATTGCAGATGTTGGTATTTGGAGTCTCAAAAGCACAACTCCAAATAAAATCGTTTGTATGGCATAGAAAGGGGGTGAATAGACCCCAGCGTGCGATTTTGACTATGAAGCGTGGAGTTTGATCTTGTGGAGAGTCTTGCTACAAACTTGCGTCAGGTCGAGGGGTGTTGGTTATTCGAGTGTCCTGCTGTGGGAAAAAACGTGCACCTCACATGCCCCCCTCGTGTGCACGGTGTGAAAGATAGTTATTTTTAAAAGCATCCTAAGCTAAGCTTTCATTACTATGGGCAATACTTTTTTGTGACGTACTTTTTGTCAGGCGTTTTTAACCACTCTTTCTTAATATATAACGCTAAATACTCACGATTTAGCCTATTTTCTGTTCAAAAATCACGGTAAAAAAGAGCTCTAGCGCTAGTAAATACTATAGTCTACTGTTTTTGAACCATAAAATGTACTATAGTCTAGTAACAATTATAGGCTAGCATTTACAACACTGTTAATGAATGCTAAAGCACACTAGAACTGTTTTTGAACCAATACTGCAATAAATACTGTAATAGTCTAGACTAACCAGTTTGTCAACAATCACATCATATTCAAATTCATTAATCCCCTTTCCTCCTCATTCTGACGCTTAGTTTAAACATTAGCAGACTTTCTTGACCTCCCGTGCCCAAATGCGTGTATTGGAAATATTCTCATCCCCTTTTACTTTGTTATTCAAACTATGCAAGGTAGGTTACTTGCATTTAAGATTGTTTTGTGCCTGCAACAGGGTTTTTTTTTTTGTTTTATTTATGAAGTTATATCCCCTATACAAGTTTTAACCCTTATTTATGATAGTAAACAACTGATTCGCATGAGATCTTAATGTTTATGCTTCTATTAAGGATTTAGAAGTAGACACGAGTAAGCTAAGCATCGGTCTATAAAGACAAAAAGCAGAGGTTTACTGGTTGTATCATTTTCATTTTAGCCATGGAAAAACATTTATTTTTGTGTGCATTATACTTCAAAGTCACTGAAACAGAACATGCTATAAAATGCTTATTTTCCACTTTTCATTGTGACATTTCCCTGTTTGTGCATGTGAATAAAAATAAAACTATGAAAATACATCATGTGCGGCACAAGTCAAAGAATTATACACATCTATTAAATGTTTTCCCAACTTGAGAAAGAACATTTATGAGCTTACATTTGTGTTGTCCTGTACAGTTTTAGAATAATATGTTTTGCATTGATGAGGTGTCACATTTTTATCCTTTGATCTTAATACCGCAAACCATAGAGAAGTAGTACATTCAGGTACATGAAAAATATACAGTTCTTTTACAATAAAGTACAACATTTTCCAGCCCTAACGAAACAATCCCCATTGATTCATACTTTTACAATACAGTTCATTATAGGTCAGAGTAGATGTCATTGTTGCATTGTTCCTCTTGCTCTTAAAACAACTGTCTGCATATATCTGTGCTCAACAAACAACAGAGTGCATCACGTTCAAGTTTTTCCAGTTAATTCCTATCGAGCCTGCCTGAAGCATCTCAGACAAAAGCAAACAAAAAGGGCAGTGCTGGATACAATGCGAAAGCTTTCAAGAATCTTGTTGTTTTGCCATGCAAGTTATCCTACCCAAGTGTTTTGAGTTTCCTCATCCCTCAAGGCGAAAAATCAGCTTGAACCGCACTGCTTCCAGTTTGGTTCTGTAATGGCTTGGTAACTGGTCTTTGCAAGTTAGGCATCACCACAAAGGTGAAAATGCCCACCATCATTAGAGCCACAGTGATGGCGATAATAGCTGCCACTACGGCGTAATAGCACTGACTGGAGTACATTACCCTCCTCATGCGACCCCTCATCCTGTTTGGAGGCCTTCCCACATTGATCATAGTCGCCCGACCGAGACCTTCCTCTATAGCTCCAATAGCATTACTTCCAGCCTGCTCCTCTTTCTTCTTCAACACCGGCAGATTTAAAGTGGTCTTAATGGAGTTGTTTGGTGGAGGATTCTTGAGCACGAGTTTACCCTTGCTGCGCTTAAAGCGCACAGAAAGCGCCCTTTGCATTTCACTTGGAAGTTGCCGAAAAATGGCTTCGTTATTTAACAAATGTGGCAGGTCTCGACCATGTCGGATTTCTGTCACCTCTCTACAGATCGGACAAGTCAGAGTTTTGATCTCTGGAGAGTTTACATTTATCCGAGCCAGACATTCCAGACAGAAAGTGTGTCCGCAAGAAAGTAACTTTGGGGTTTTGAAGACGTTGTCGAAGTTGCAGAAGCATACAATGCACTCTGTGTCTTGCAAGTCATCTTTGGGACGCTCTGTCTTTTGGTGTCCAGGCTCGTGGTCGTGGCCTCGTCTCCGCCCCTCCTCACTGCGCCCCCGCTGTGATCTTCCTTCAACTCTCCGGTCCCGTTCTCTGCCTCGGCTGCCTTCCCGTCGCCGGTTCTCTGTGTCATTGCTGCGGCTTCTTCTAATAGGCTTTTCAGCCCTCTGTCGCTGCTCTGAAGTTCCCAGGTTTAAGCTGCCCTTGCTTTCAACTTTCGGCTTGGCGTTGGACCCTTTTCTGCTGCTCTGTGGTTTCTCCCTCCTGTCACCCATCTTAGAGGTGTAGGAACTGATTAACAGTAACGTGGAAGTGCTGTGCAGAGATGCCTGTAAGGGAAGATAGAACAGTACAAAATCAGTCTCAATTAGAAGTACAACTGATAGTGTAATAAAAAAAATTGTTCCAAAAGTGGATGATGCCTTAGGAACCATTTAAGGCAGGGGCGTCCAAACTCTGTCCTGAAGGGTCGGTGTCCTGCTAAGTTTAGCTCCAACTTGCTTCAACACACCTGCCAGGAAGTTTCTAGTATATCTATTAAGAGTTTGATTAGCTGGTTCAGGTGTGTTTGACTAGGGTTGGAGCTAAACTCTCCAGGGCCGAGTTTGGACACTCCTAATTTAAGGCAATGTCAATATTAATCAATAATTAAAGACAATGAGATACAATATGATTTAAAATCTAAAAGCGATTCTTTAAATCAGTGGTTTCCAATTCTGGTGTCTTGACATTTTATCCTACCTATCAGATTATGCTACCAGCATTGTATCTGAATGGTTCTGGGCATTAGGGATTAGGTAGTTAGGGCGATTTTACAGCTTCATATCACACTACCCCACATTAAAATTTACACTGGGAGCAAAATCTGATTGGGTAGCATATTGCGTCATCAAAATGTGCTACCTACTTTTTGAATGGGAGGTAGGACAATCTGTCAAAGTAGGATAAATTGACAGTTCACACTGACCTTGCCCTGTACATTTTATATGTCTCTCTTATTTAATAGACAAGGATCAGTTTATGTTAATGAGCTCTCTATTAATGAGCTGATGGTCTGAATCAGGTGTGTAAAGTAAGAAAGACATACAAAATGTGCAGGGTGGGCAGTTCTGAAGACTAGATCCGGGAACCACTGATTTAAAGAACAGGTCCCTCAAAAGATTTCTAAAGAACCGATAAGGATTTCTAAGTATAGTATCGCTATATATTTGGGAACCTTTAAAGTCTGCATGAAATGGAAGTTGATGCAGAATTTACTTCAGTATGTTGATGTGCTTCCAACGGCAAGCGAATATTGAGTTGGGGGCTAAGCATTTTTGTGAATCATTGGCAAGAGGGCCGTGGTTAAGAATATTCTGGCTAAAACCATCAAACTGACGTCAACAGAGAATGATCGCCACTCTAAATGCAGAAGCAAATGCGCAGACTTTGATTGAAGATTAGCAAAACAATAGCAGGGATTAATTGTTGACTTAAAGAATAACAACGTGTGCTATCAAAATAAATGCTGTATATTTTGATTTTACACTGACTTTAGAATTTAAGGGTTCTTCGTAGAACAATCAAGGTCAATAAAAAGACTTTATTCGTAACACAACAGAGACTTAAAGTTATGTATGACTTTAAGAGCTTTTTACTTGCATAAGAATGAGCTCAGGTCACCAAAGTGTACAAATATGTAACTCAAGGGTGGAGACCACAAACTAAATTGTACCCTTAGCAGTCAAGTGGAACGAGAACACAAGTTTAGTTGGTTATGCAGTAGTGGTTATAGCTTGTTTTTCCATTTAATTCTATTATAAGCCTTGAATGGCTCTGAGTTTGCCGCAATAGTTATCTTTCACATTTGAAATCATTAACCCATGCAGGGACATTCCTACTCTATCATATTTGGTGGATATTTGACGATCTGAATTCCAAACACGATTAAAACTTTACACAACCTACTACATGCACTCTGCCATTCAATTGGTAGTTTACGTTTGGGTCCCACTTTACTACTAGGAACGTCAAAAATAAGTGTAATGTACTTATTGTGTTTATATTGTATTAGACAACACCTTTGGTGCAATTGAGATGGGATAAGATTAAAGTTGGAGACAATTGGGTGGGCTAAGGTGTAATGGATGGGACAACAATGTAATTATAAATATAATAACAGAAATTAATTACAGATTTAATTACATGCAGATCATTTTTACAATGTTAAACATGTATGTACATAAATACATTGTACTCAATTATTCATTTTAATGTACATATATAATAATTAAGACCACTTAAATGTAAAGCGAGACCTATGTTTGTCCAGCAAGTAAGATACCCTTAAAACACCCCACTTCAAGTTGTTGTTTCCGCCATTTTGATAGATTTTTGATTACAGATTTTTAATAAACGTAAGAACGCCTTTTATATAATATTAGTAATATTTCAATATTTGTTTTTTGAATTCATGTGAAATGTAAAAATCAAATAGATCAAGCTTTCCAGAAACATTTATTTTTAAATCTCTCAATAAAACCACATTACCTTCATTGTAGTAAAAACCTTGAGCGTTCTGAACATAAACTATACATTAAAGATCATCCTAACATCAAGGAATTATAACAAAATATAATTAAAAAAGTAAAGTTCATGACAAACTTTATGGTGGCTTGAGAAAGTTTGAAGTAATTTTAAAGTTTAAATAACAGAAGTAGTTTAAGAAGTTTGAAACAGTTAGAACTACATATAGGTTAGCATGTTTCTAGTATGGATTGGCATGTTTCTTGCTAGGCTGCTGATAGCGGGTTCTGAGTGGTTGCTAAGGTATTGATAAGTGGTTGCTAGGGTGTTCTGAATAGTTGCTAGGGTGTTCTGAGTGGTTGCTTAGGTGTTGCTAGACAGTTGTTAGGGTGTTCTGAGTGGTTGCTAGGCGGTTTTTAGGGTGTTCCAGGTAGTTGTTAAGATGTTGCTAGGTGGTTGCTAATGTGTTGCTAGGCGGTTGATAGGGTGTTCTAAGTAGTTGCTAAGGCATGGCTAGGGTGTTTTATGTGGTTGCTAAGATGTTGGTAGGGGGTTGCTAGAGTGTTCTGAGTGGTTGCTTAGACGTTGCTAGATGGTTGCTAAGGTGTTGTTACGGTGCTCTGTGTAGTTGCAAAGGCGTTGCTAGGTGGTTGCTAGATGATGGCTAAGGTGTTCTAGGTTGTTGCTAAGGTGTTGCTAGGTGGTTGCTAAGGTGTTACTAGGTGGTTGCAAGGCTGTTGCAAAGGCGCTGCAAGGTGGTTGCTAATATTTTCTAGTTCGTTGCTAAGGTATTGCTAGGTGGTGGCTGGGGGGTTCTGATTGGTTGCTAGGTGGTTGCTAGGGTGTTCTAGGTCATTGCTAAGGTGTTGATAGGTGGTTGCTAACATAAATTAGCATGGTTCAAATATGAATTAGCATGTTGCTAGCATGTTTCTAGCATAAATTAGCATGTTATTACCATGGTTTTAATATGAAATAGCATGTTGCTAGCATGTTTCTAGTATAAACTAGTATGTTAGCCTGAATTTAGTATAAGTTAGCATGTTGCTAGTATGTTTCTAGTATACATTAGCATGTTGTTAGCATGAATTTAATATAAAATAGCATGTTGCTAGCATGTTTCTAGTATAAACTAGCATGTTGTTAGCATGAATTTAGTATAAATTAACATGTTGCTAGTATGTTTCTAGTATGGATCAGTGTATTGCTAGTATGAATTGGTATGTTGCAAGTATGCCCAATATAAAGTCAATGGCAGTTTTTTATAATGAAAGTCTATGGGACAGTAGCTAGGGTGCCATAAGTGGTTGCTAGGGTGTGACTAGCAAGTTGAAAGGTGATCAGTGATTGGCAGATTGGTAGTCAATAGAGTTAGATGAGTGTAACCTTAAGTCTGTATGACAGTCTGGCGCAAAGTTATGAGGACACAAAGTTTGGTCCAATGTTAAGTCAATGCGACTTTTGAGAAATTTCCAGGACAGTTTTCAGAAAACCCTAAGTCAAATCAGTTGGAAAAGATAAAGTAACTTAATTCAGAATAGTTTGGAGGTTTGAAGTTAGTTTGGTGGTTGTAGTATGAACGGTCTAGAAGGAGATGCGTTCTTAAAATAGTCTAGAAGAAGAAGACGGAGGAATAATAAGTTTATGTAGTATAACAGTATATTGGCTTTCTCAAGCCTCCATAATAAAACTCGACAAAATTATATGCAAGCAATCTGCTATCCAGCACTAAAAGTTACCAGAGTTAACATTTTTATGACATAAATATTAGCAATGGCCCAAAACTGAATAGTTTTGTCCAATTTGGCACCCTCAAAAAACAAAAGTGGTTTTTATGGCATAAAAGCTTAATGTATGACATACACTGTAAAAAACTTTTGGTCTCAACACAAACCCATTCAGGTAACTTAATCTTTTTTACAAATTTAAGTAGATTGAACATAAAAAAGTTGTTCCCCCCAAAAAAACTTAAGAATTGTGTTTTCAACTTATTTTAAATAAGTAGTTTAAGCAAAATATTTTTTGAGTGTATGATACTCAACAAAAAAGCAAACCTTTTCTTCAAGATTGTTAAAATACAATGCCTGAAAGCTCAATAAACCCTTCCCAGTTCTTCCATCACCTACTATTTCATGTCAGGCGTTCATGTTAATATCTGGTTACATATTTTGTGATGCTCAGGTAACCTTGTGCATTTGTAAAGCGCACGCTACTGTTCGTATTTGCATAATTATGCGATTGATAACACTGAACGAACATGCAACCTCTCTATCCTATGCAACCTACATACAATCACCCAACAATAATATTCACAAATCTGTTAAAAGTGACTGCTATTAACATTTGAAACTTCCTGAAACTTCCATACAGCATATTATTATTTTGTTGCTGTTCAAAGTGCATGAACATTACAAGGAACTGAAGTAGTTTATGATCACCCGTTGCTGAATAAACACAACTTTGCATTAGATTTTGAAATCTTTCAAGTGCTAACTAACATTTAAATGGATTGTTTTGAAATTAAAGCAAACTTTGTCTGACTGTGCAGGCACGTAAACCAGAATATCCAGGTTTACAATGAGGTGCAAATGCCAGTTTCATTCTGTAAAAAATCAAACGAGATGTCAAAATGAATGATTATTAAACACAATGTGATATAAACATCTAAAAAAATTCCAGGTCAAGTTTGAAATCAAAATAGTTCTTTACTTTTTGTAATTTTGTGTTCCTGCAACATGATCTGCTTTTATCAAAACATTTCTTTTTTTAGGTGGATTAAATATAAGCAGAACCGGTTCTTGTTGAGAGCGTGTTTTTTTTTTGTATTAGTGTAATTTGGTGTAAATGACTTCCCAAAGTTAAACGAACACACATACACACACGGGTTTGTCACAAACCAGATTTAGTCAGTTAAGACCTGCTACAATAACACACCCTATTTATGCAAGACACATGTGAGGCACTTTATATATATATATATATATATATATATATATATAATTTTGCAGGATTTTTTTGTAGCTTTGTTAATAAGGCCAATTATTACATAGACATTTAAAATAAACACAACAATATTCATGTTGCCTTCTTGAATTAGAAGATAAAATAAATAAACAAAAATACGTATAAATGATAAAATACAAAATCAATAATGAGCAATAAAAATACATTTAGAAAAAATAAAATAAAAAAATATATATTTATAAATGGAATAAAAATATATATATATATATACACACATATATATTTAATAATAATAAAATATAAAATCAATAATGAGCAATAAAGAATAATTCTAGAACAAATTTAATCAGAAAAAAATGAATAAAAAAATAAATATAAATTTAAAAAGTGATTAAAATATTTAAATTAAATATTTAGATTAAAAATTTATTTAGGAAAAATAAATAAATATATATTTTAAAAAATCAGAAAATATATCTATACATTTAAATTATAAGATAAAAATATAAAATCAATAGTGAGCAATAAAAAATAAATGCAGAAAAAAATGTATATAAATGGATTTTTTTCTTTAAAAAAATATAAAAATATATAATAAAATATACTATAATATACTTTCAATTTACTATAATCTTGAATGTGAAGCTGCTTTGACACAATCTACATTGTATAAGCGCTATACAAATAAAAATGAATTGAATTGAAAAATGAGCAATAAAAACAAATCTAGAAAAATAAAATTTGGAAAAAAAATCATCAAATAAATATACATAAAAAAATCTGAAAAAAAAAAATATATATATATATGATAAAATATAAAATCAATATTAAGCAGTTAAAAAATAAATCTACAAAAAATAAACACAAATTATATCATGAAAACATCCACACATAAATTTGGAATTAATGTTATGGATGACAGAACTTACAAAAAAATGACATTTCGGTGTGTTTTGAGCTACTGAAACCAACATGCTAAACCACTAACAGAAAAAACTTTTCTACTAAAAAACATGACAATATATAAGCACATTCTTGATATGAACATCCCACTAACATTTGTATACTAATGACTACTTAACTCCCAACATTTGCGTGCTGTAGACGCATTACAGAAGTGCACATCCTTAAAAAGTAAAAGTGAGTTTACAAGTGAAATAAGATTAGAAAAACCATGCAAACTACCTGAGCTGAAGATCAGTTGAGCCCTGATGTTTTGGGGTCACTCATTTTTCCTGCTGCTTATCCAATAAAGATGTGAAATGTGTTCAACCCGCTCTTCATTCGGACTTCCTCAATCTGTTTGCTAGGGTTTTCATCATCAGTTAGTTAACATAAGCCATGTGTCTCCACCTCTTCTGTGTGTGTTTTTCCTCTCCACCTTCCTCCTGCCTGTCATACCTGCTAAACTTGTCTTGCTGCCATTTACAACAGTCTGAATGCGAGGAATCCAGTGACTAATGTACTTATGCTTAATTTTTTCCATCATCTCTGCTGACCTTGAATGAGATCCGGTTTAATTATTGCTGGGGGAAAAAAATCAGGATATTGTTCATGCAAATATTAATAATAATAATGATAATGTTAATGTGATTGGTAGGTGAATACTTACCAGGCCAAGTTGAAAACTAGTCATAATCCAAAGCTAAAAATGTGTTTTACATTCCCCAAATGTTTAAAAAATGTTTAAATTTGCACTACAAGTTAGAACCAATTTTAGTGACTAATAAACATGTTGAATTCTCAAAACCGTGAATTGTATTTAATTTAATAAAATATAAAATAAATAACCGGGTGTCACGGTGGCGCAGTGGGTAGCACGATCGCTGCATAGCAAGAAGGTCACTGGTTTGAGCCCCGGCTGGGAGTTTGCATGTTCTCCTCGTGTTCGTGTGGGTTTCCTCCGGGTGCTCCAGTTTCCCCCGCAAGTCCAAAAACATGCAGTATAGGTGAATTGGGTGGGCTAAATTGTCCGTAGTGTATATGTGTGAATGGGAGTGTATGGGTGTTTCCCAGTGATGGGTTGTGACTGGAAGGGCATCTGCTGCGTAAAACATATGCTGGATAAGTTGGCGGTTCATTCTACTGTAGTGACCCAAGGTTATTAAAGGGACTAAGCTGAAAGGAAAATGAATGAATGATAAAGTGAATAATAAAAAAAATCTAGATATTTCCAGATTCTGTTCAAAGTAAGTTTTACATTTCTCCTTCAAATTCTGTTTATATTTTTAGAAGTGCTGTACAATATTACACTTTTTTTATACGCTAATTCTTAAACAGAACTTTTATTTTATTTATTTTAGCCCACACAGTTTGACCGTGTCAAAGTGTTTATATCATCACATAGTGAGACGACAAACACTAAAAATACCACAAGCATCACGCATGTTTGACTCTGTGTAATAAACATATCCACACTATTCATTCGCTCAGAATGACTCAATATTTATATGGTATTTTTTGCAATGTAATATCCCTAGTGATGAAAAGTGCACTAAAATACATTTCCACAATGTACTTTTTTAATAATTATTTTTTACAGGTCTTTTACCTTTTATTTGGATAGGACAGTGGAGGTTACAGACATATACATATATATATATATGTCGGCGCACTTAACCACTAGGCTATTGGCGAGGACCACAATGTACTTAAAATTCTACCCCTTAGCCCTTCCCCTTAGCCCTACTCCTCGTTTTGCGCGTTCCCGTGAAGGGGTAGGGGTGTCCAAATTCTCTTTAGCTTGAAAGTGTATGGCTAAGGGGAAGGGGTAGATAGCCCTTCGAACGAAGATTTTTTAGGACCACACTTGAAATCAAGAGGTAAGAAAATTTTCCAGAATACACCAGCCACAACAGCAGAATAGCTGCACCCGAAAGTAAGGAGACCCACAAATTAGTATTTTTGTCATTATTAGGAATTTTTACAACAAACAAGCATATGTTTTAATACATTCATAACCGCGTTTGTGTGTTTACCGTCATGGTAAAAAAAAAAGAAGAAAAACGCAAAAATAAAAAACGCCAAATTTCGTGATCTATAATCCATAATCTATAAAATTGTCACTCGAACACCCTGTCAGAAAAGTCTAGTGGCTGGGACTGAGCTTTTTACAGTGTCTGCTCTAATGTTAACGTTGTTTTTGGTGTGTTTACATAGATAAATATGGCCACTGTGTAAATGCACAGTACAGTTACGATCTTATTGCCACACTATATCATTATGATAACATGATATCGTTGCCTTCCGTGATTTCTTGAAGATAAATACCAAAACATAATGCAACTGGAACTACAGGTAAATTTTGAACCCCTTGAAAAGGAAGGGGTAGGGGTACAAAAACAGAATTGGGATTGGGCCTCAAAGTGCTCTATTTTCGGCCACTAATTTTGTACTTCATATACTAATAGTTAATCTTCAGTACCATTAAGTAAACTTAAGATAAACTAAGTGTACTCAACTGTGCTATTTTGACTCGCCATCAAGTTGAACTAAAATACTATCTGTATTATAACACCAAAATACATTTGTAAGTCCACTTAGTGTACATTTCATAATGTACTTAAAGTGCTCTATTTTCGACTAATGACTAATTAGTACTATTTAAAGCAGTGTTTCTCAACCATGTTCCTGGAGGACCAGCGGCACTACATGTTCTGGATGTATCCTTGTCTGTCACCCATTACAGGTCTTTCAGTCTCAGGTGTGTTTGGTCATGGGAAATGTGCAGAGCTGGTGGCCCTCCAGGAACGTGGTTGAGAAACACTGATTTAAAGTAAGCTTAAGATAAACTAACTGTCCACAGACTATTTTTTTGATTTATTAATGCAAAATCTGGCCAAATTCTGTGACCTTACAGGTTTCACATCTAATTTAGTTTTCATCACTGGATCACAATGTGGATTTGCAACTGAGATATCAACTATTCAGTTCTGTAACCATTGACTTCCACAGTATTTGTTTTTTTAAACTATTGATGTCAATGGTTACCGGTTTTCAGCATACTTCAAAACATCTCCTTTTGCGTTCAACAAAGAAATAAACTTTTTAGTTTTGGAACCACTTGAGGGTGAGTAACAGTGAACATATATATATATATATATATATATATATATACACACATATATGTATATTCTTGTTGTTACTTAACTATCCCTTCAACATGTATTTACAGTGTACCTGTCAAAGAAAGTACAGGGTTATATAAGGTAACTGCATGGGTAGGGTTCAGGTGTAGGTTTATTAGCAATAATACCTAGTTACTAACCAGTTTTTGACATAAATGTAAGTACTATGAGTAAAAAAACTACATGCAGGACTGTTAAATAAAGTGCTATCTGTGTATGAAAATTATTACAAGTAACAATTCTTACATCACTAGTCAGATCTGCTTTTTTAATCTTATGAATATGTAGAATTCAGAGTAGTAGAATTCAAATAAAAATGTTACTTATGAACTAAAACCTAACTAGTAATCTTTTAAACATGTACTATGTAATAAATGTGCACTAGTATGTTTTTTATCAATGGATGGAACAAAATAATAGATGGATATATGGATGGATGGAACGAAATAGTGGGGGGATGGATAGAATGATGGAACAAAATAATGGATGGATGAATGGATGAATAGAACAAAAAGATGGATGGATGGTTGGATGGATATATGTAACAAAATAATGGATGGATAAATAGATGAATAGAACAAAAAGATGGATGGATGGATGGAACAAAATAATGGATGAATAGATAGATGGAACAAAATAATCCATGGATGGATGGATGGAACAAAAATGGATGGATGGATGGATGGATGGAACAAAATAATGGATTGATGGATGGATGGATATATGAAAGAATGATGGATGGAAAAAAACAATGAATGGATGGATGGATGGATGGCACAAAATATTGGATGGAACAAAATAATGGATGGATGGATGATGGATGGGACAAAATAATGGATATATGGATGAATGGACGGATGGATGAAACAAAATAATGAATAGCTGGCTGGCTGGATGGATGAGTAAATGGATCAATACAAAATAATGGATGGATGGAGGGATGGATGGATTGATGGAACAAAATAATAGATGGATTGATGGATGGATGGGACAAAATAATGGATGGATATATGGATGAATGGATGGATGGATGAAACAAAATAATAAATGGATGGATGGACCAAAATAATGAATGGATATATTGATAGATGGATAGATGGATGGATGGAACAAAATAATGGATAGATGGATGAATGGATGGATGGACAGATGGATGGAACAAAATGATGGATGAATGGGTGGATGGATTGAACAAAATAATGGATGGATGGATGAAACAAAATAAATGATGGATATATGGATAAATGGATGCTAATAAGGTTTATAGATTAAATATTAAAATGGTTTGCTAAAGGTTTCCTTCAGCATTTCCCACATTGCTGAAATCATGCAAATAAATCTGGTGACAATTTTTTTAAGGTGATGAAGTTACAATGTAACTATTCAGCTACTGAGTAATATGAATTAATTACATGTATTGTACTTACTATATGGTTGATATTAAAATGTGGATTAGGTTTAGGGTTATTTAAATGTAATTATGTATAATTCATTGTACTTACTATAGAAAGCACATGGAACATTATACTATAAAAAATTCAGGGTTTCACACAATTCCTTCATGTTGTCCCAACACAAATCGATTAAGTTAACTTGTGTTTTTACAAATTTAGGTGGATTGAACATAAAACAATTAAGTTGTCCGCAGAAAACTCAAGAATTGTGTTGATTCAGCTCATTTTAAATCAGTAGTTTGTCCAAGCTGCAAAAAAATCTATTACATAATAATGAGTGTCACCCTAAATAAAGTGATACCATGACTTTTGAAAAATTAAATAAATAAAAATATATCAAATACAGAGTGTGGGAGTATAAATCCTATATGTTGTAATGGATTCCAATAAATGCATTACTCCAGGGCGCATAACCAAAAATCGGCACCATTTAAACTGGAATTATATAGACGTTTATTAAGATCCCAGGAAGTTGTTGATGTATTAAGGGACTAGGTTAATGTTATTCAAAACACACACGCGCGCGCATTTATACTGTCTGATAAGGGAGAAGGGAACACTCCCATTCCAGCATATAAAAATGTTGTTTATATCAGTAATAAAGGTTTGTTGTGGCATGAGCAACTTCATTTTATCACATGCATACCCATCATTACCTTACGTTTATCTTAGATTGAGAGCTGCTGTCAAAAGAACAAAGACAAACAAGACGCACAAGAAACCTCTACAGAAACCTCTCTGGATTAGCAGCTTTTCTAAATGAACACGACTGCACTTTGGGGATCACATTTCCAGGCTGTTTTTAGATTGTAGGGCAAAGGTTGAGTAGCGGTTAAAGGTATACTATAGCTTTAGTTGATTGCAGGTTTGAACAACGTAAGGTGATTCATTTGTATAAAAGCATTAGAGAAGGTTTTGTAAACTTGGGAAACCCGCTTATTTGATCTATTCCTAAAAATAGAACAGTTGGATGATTTTGCATTCACTATTTAACATTTTGAATTAATAGACAATAAATTATGGAAGGCCATCAGGGACAAAAGTTTTATTCGGAATATGTCAAATCATGGAAGGCAGTTGGGGCCAAAATCTTAAAGAGAGAGTTTACTCAAAAATGAAAATTCTGTCATCGTTTACTCATCCTCCACTTGTCACAAACCTGTATGATATTCTTTCTTTTGCTGAACATAAATGAAGATATTTTGAAGAAAGCTGAAAACCTGTAGCCATTGACTTCCATAGTTTTCCATTGTTTTTCCTACTATGGGTAATATGGATAATAACAGTCACATGGTGAAATACAGCCATTTCATTGGCTGTTGTGCTTGTTAATGCCTTAACAGTCAAACTGTGCATGTTGACAAAATCTAATTTCACATTTTATTAATAAATTTAGTCTACAATAGCCTTCCATAAAAAAGAATTTGCACAATTTAATGGGTATGATCAGTTTACAATTGATTGACGTTTAAGATTCTGGATGGTTCTTTGAGCTTAAGGCTGATTCATATGAGTGCAGACATATGGTCCCGGCACAGCCTTAGTCATATACCCCTCTCTCCTTGGCTCACACTTACGCTGATGCGCACCGCTCAAAAAATGTAACTACGCATCACCACTACGAGTAGCGCAAGCTCTGTGATTGGTTGGCGATGACAAGTGTGGGCAGGGTTGAGCGCCAAGGGAGAGCCATGAGGCTATTATGCTGTGTTCACACCAGACGTGGTATGCGCAGATAAATCACACTATTTGCGTATAAAACATTTTCAGTAAACATTTTGAGTTTACTCGCGTCATTCACACGTCAAATTTACTTCAAAATAGATGTCGATTTGCGTCATGGGTGGGGTTTCTGTCTGCCCGGTGACTCTAGCTTCATTGCTAAATGGCTAACATGGATTTTATTGAGAGAGTAGCTGTGTTTATGTGCTTTAAAAAGACTGAAAAACAGCGTTGATTCATTTGGAGCTCTGTCTGAGTCCACAAGATCCATTCACCCAGCTCTGTGAGCTTATAAACTCCTCCAGAAACTATACCTGAATGATGGAAGCTTTCAGCGGTGCTTCAGACTGGGCTCGGCTCAGTCTGAAGCACCGCTGAAAGCTTCCATCA
>CAIGQZ010000379.1:18874126-18888256 GCA_903798205.1 Danio tinwini
CAGTCTGAAGCACCGCTGAAAGCTTCCATCATTCAGGTATAGTTTCTGGAGGAGTTTATGAGCAGGAGGATTTCCCCCCGGGACACCAACAACAGGCGCTACGTCATAATCACTCCCCTACAGAGCAAGCTTCTGATTGATTAACGCAGCGTGAATGTCTGCTGAAATTCAGATTTTCTAACGATACGCGTGTCAATCACGCAAAATGCTCAAATCACGCTGCTTTATTCTCGCAAATCGCACGAAAACACCCACGAAGAAACTCAACACAGAGGAACATAAAAACGTATCGTCAGCTAGCATATTCAGAAGTGTTATTGCAGAGTAACACAAACAGCACTCAGAAATATAAATGCACAACTACACGCAAAACAGGCCCCGTGGGTCACACCGATCCCTTGACTCAGAAATATAAATCAGCCTTTAAAGAGAAGATTGATCTAAATTTTTTTAATTCCGTCATCATTTACTCACCACCTTATTTCACAAAAGAAGATATTTTATTAGCTTCCTACTTGTTGGTCGCTTGCACCCACTGACTTTCCTACTATGGAAGTGAATGGGTGCCAGCAACCTGCAAGAACGTATTTCATAAAGGTTTAGAGCCACATGAGGGAGAATAAATAATGAGGTAATTTTTGGGTGAACTATCTCTAAGTTTTTTCATGCTTATTTTGCCATTTTGAATTTTCAAAAAAATAAAATAATAATAATAAAAATTTAAAGAGATTGGGTTGATTGATTCACATGTGTGACAGGCAGAGCATTGAAATTTGAAAATATATATTTTTAATGTGTGTTTTGAAAAGTTCGACTTAACCGTCATGTGAAGTGCTTTGAAATGTGCATTTTTATTCAATGTTTGACTTGATCTCAACTGAAAAACGAATGGTGGGACAAAGTAGCTCTTTCACTATTAAAAAAGCAGCCAATAGCAGTTTATTATCGCTCTGTCAGTGAGAGGGGTTGAGCTCAAGCGCATCAAATGAGGTGTCTTGAAAAGGGCGGGGCATGTCAGATACTAGAAAGCATTTGATTGGTCAGGATTTGATGAACAATTGAAGTATGAAGTGACATGAAAAAAAAACGTTGATTAATTTATGGGGAAGTTACAAACTACAAGCTTTACATGTTTCTGTCAGTTTTAAATCTTTTAAACGCAAATTGTGTCATTGTTTTGGAGCACACTGAACTGGACCTTTAAAGATGGCCACATCTAACAGTATTAATGCAAGAAATCAAAAGTCAAAATCGGTGATGGTCTAGAACAGGGGTCACCAATCACGGTGTCCCTGCAGGGTTTAGCTCCAACTTGCTTTAACACACCTGCCTAGGTGTTTCAAGTATACCTAGTAAGACCTTGATTAGCTTGTTCAGGTGTGTTTGATTAGGGTTGGAGCTAAAATCTGAAGGACACCGGCCCTCCAGGAACAAGTTTGGTGACCACTGGTCTAGAAAGTTTAGATTACCTTCGAAATCTTCATCAAGATCAACTGTTGTGCTTGAGGGTATCAGAAAAATACCATAATGTAATCAAACCTGACCATATAACACAGTGACAGATGGATTTCTGGTTAAGGAAAGGAGATTTCTGTCCACAGCTGATTTTACTACTTTAGTTACTCATTGACTAACAGCTAATTTCTAATCATTCAGGAGCTTTAGGGGAAAACTTACGAATGACTGGAAAGAAACAATCATTGACTGCTGGCTATACATTAAACAACCTGATGAATTTCATGTTTGTGATAAAATTAAGCTTATAAAACTACAAATACATTTTTTGAATAAATCTGACCATTAAAACTGCTAAAAATTTAAAATAATCATGTACAAAAAGGTTTTAATCTTCTGCTCTAAATTCATATCCATAAGCAAATATTTCGACAATCTGCAGGGAGTGGCTGTTGTAACATATTAACCTTTCTGTATTAATACAACCTTCTCCTTTTATACTGAAAAATCCATAGTTAAACACTGCATCATTTTATCCTATTAATATCCCTATTTTTCTGCTGGATCTCCTTCCTGTTGTATTGTATTTGTATTGTATTGTGTTGTATTTTACCTTAATCATCTTCAATAAACTTCAGCTTCTTCTTCAATAAGCTATGCGTATGTCATATCAGTTTATAAAAAATAATAATTCAAAAGCACATGCGTATCTGTAATCAAAAAATATATTTCCTCATTGAAACACATCAAAACACTGTTAGCTGAAACATAAAATCAAGAGTCTTCAAAATACTCTCTATAGATCAGCAAATTTTGTGAAGTATGATTAGATGTAAGAGTCTCTTTTCTCGTCTTATCTAACAATCAACCCAGTTCTTCACGGGCTTTGCCTTGTTTTCGGGGCATTTTCTTACTGCTGCTGTCCTCCAGCTCTTTGTTCTTGTAATAGTGAGGAGCCACTTCCAGCAGCCAGCCACTTTCAATCTCGATCACCTGAAAGAAAGGTCAAACTTTTAGAATGAAGCCAATTTTTTACATTTTATGAAGAAATAGTAAGTGTTTACCCTTTAAATCCCACCATTTTTCTCAGAATTCTGACTCTGTCTTGAAATTCTCACTTTATTCTCACAATTTCTACTTTATATCTTGGAGTTTTTCACTTTTTCCTCCGATATAAAAGTTCAAATCTCACAATTTGTCATTATTTTGTCAGAATTTTAAGTCCACATTCTGTAATTCTTAATTTTTCTTCAATTAAAATCAATTAATCTTTATTTTTATAGCGCTTTTATAATGTAGATTGTGTCAAACCAGCTTATCATAGAAGTTCTAGTAAATTGAAACTGTGTCAATCCAGTTTGTCTTCAGTTTTGGAGTTGGCATCTAACATTTTTGGATTTTTCCCCTATACAGATCTCACTTTCACCAACTATTCAGACTTTTACAATATTTACTTTTTCCCTTAAAATTTATTTTATGTAATGCAATTGTTTTTCTGCCAAAGAAGAACGAAATATAAAGGTTATTTTGACTCATCTTATAACTCTTTTCTTACATTTTTTGTTTCAGAAATATGCAGAAAGGAAGCTTGTTTGTCCTAGGGGTGTTGTTGTGTTTTTTACAGGCTCACAAGTGACTAAAAACCAGTCTGTTCAGATCCCTAATCTTAAGAATGAAAAAGACAAACAAAGTGAAGGCTGTTTTCACCTGTCTCATAAACTCTTTGGTGGTGAAGACCAGCTCGTGGTAGATCATCCAGCGTGGCTGCTCCTCAAACAGTGAGCTGTTGGGATGGACGTAAACTGTCTGCTGGTGCTTTACTGTTTTATATCCCCCCTTACTTAACCGTGCTGTATGGTAGAAATATCCCGCAGTTACTGCCTAGAAAAAAGGAAAAAAATAACACAAACATTTAGGTAAATTTCATTACAATGTATAAGTTTATTAAATAGTTCTGTGAATGAACTAATTCTGATTTGTCAATTGCGACATTCTATAGTTAAATTGGTGCAGTGCTCTGAAATACTTAATTCTGATTGGTCGATTGCAGCATTCTATAGTGAAATATGTACAGTGCTATGAAATATTTAATTCTGATTCATTAACTGTGGCATTCTATAGGTAAAAATGCAAAGTGCTCAAAAACACTTAATTCTTATTGGACGATTGTAGCATTCTATAGTCAAATATGCACAGTGCTCTGAAATCCTTAATTCTGGTTGGTCAACTGTGACATTCTACAGCCAAATATTTACAGTGCACTGAAATATTTAATTCTGATTGGTCGATTGTGGCATTTTATAGCCAAATTGTTACAGTACTCTGAAATACTTAATTCTGATTGGCATTCTATAGCCAAATTGTTACAGTACGCTGAAATACTTAATTCAGATTGGTCGACTGTAGCATTCTATAGTCTATTATGTACAGTTCTCTGAAATACCTAATTCTGATTGGTCAATTGTAGCATTTTACTGTCAAATATGTACAGTGCTCTAAAATCCTTAATTCTGGTTGGTCAATTGTGGCATTAAATCGTAAAAAAATGCACATTAATGAGAAACACAATTCTGATCGGTCAACTATGGCATTATATAGCCAAATATTTATAGTGCTCTGAAATACTTAATTCTGATTGGTCGATTGCAGCATTCTATAGTCAAATATGTACATTTCTCTGAAATACCTAATTCTCATTGGTTAATTGTAGCATTCCACAGTCGAATATATACAGTTGTCTGAAATACTTCATTTTAATTGGTCAATTGTGGCACTCTATAGCCAAATTTTTACAGTGCTCAGAAATACTTAATTTTGACTGGTCAATTATAGCATTCTATAATCAAATATGCGCAGTTCTCTGAAATACTTAATTCTCATTGGTCGATTGTAGCATTCTATAGTCAAATATGTAGAGTGCTCTGAAATCCTTAAGTTTGATTGGCCGATTGTAGCATTCTATATTCAAATATGTACAGTCATCTAAAATCATTGATTCTGATTGGCCAACTGTAGAGTTCCAAAGACAAGTATGTACAGTTCTCTGAAATACGTAATTCTGATTGGTCAATTGTGGCATTCCTTAGTCAAATGTGTACATAAGCCTGATTCATTGTATCTGAACGGTCCACCATTTTCTTCTATTGAGGCTGAAATCAGTCAAGTTGGATTTGTGCACACTGTTGTTACTCATACCAGGAATTATTCTTAGTCATCTAACCTGATTCATCAATTCCAAGCACCTTTAAAAACAGTCAAGCATCTGCTTAATGTAGCAACAAACAGTCAACAAGTATGTATGCATTCAGCTATTGTGTTGGACTCCCTGCAGAAATGTTCTAATATCAAAATCATGTCTTTAAATATTTATGATTCATAGTGCCATAAGTCCCTTCCCGATCAGGAAGTACTGAAAAACAAATATATGCAAGACATTGATTCACTCTTTAAATTTGTGACATTTGTTTAAAATGTGACATCATTGCTCTACATTAAACAAAAGCTGTAACCTGGACAAAAACTCATGCTCCATAAATTCTACTTCAATCTTTTTAGAAACATCAGTAGGCCAATAAGCGAAAGTGTCTCAAAACTTCAGACTACAACGCTAAATTCCGGGTTCGTAAAATTAAGATAATAATCACATGCAAAGCAGCAAACTTTAACCACAATATCAATGGAGGAAATGTGTGAAAGGAAGCAATGTAAAGGTAAATGAGGAAATCACCTTGCGGATGGGCATGCTGTCGCCATTGGAGCTGCACAGTTCCACCTCGATCCTGTCCATCAACCCCTCCAGCTGATCTCGGACATCTCGAGCTCTCTTCATGGAGCGAAACTGGATGAAGTTTTCAAAGCACCATTGAGTAGAATAACCACTCTCGACCCACTGACAGAGAAAGAGAGAGAGAATAAACACATTTTCTTTCATGGCAGCAATAATTGCATGATCACAGATTCTTATGAACCCATTTTTCATATTTTTATTACTGATTCAATTACAAATATTTGCAAAACACACTTATGAGCAGTGTTGGGCACGTTCCTTTAAGAAAGTGATTAGTTATAGTTACCTCTCACAAATAGTAACTGAGTTAGTAACTGAGTTACATAATTATAAAAGCAACTAATAACCAGGGAAAAAGTAACTACTGCGTTACTTAAAAAAAATCTAATGGCTATAAAATAAATATAAAACATTGTACACTAATCTAGACTATTTTAATGATTTTGTGGGACAATGTGAGAGACGGCAGCATGTCCTGAACTATATATCTAGATATTATTTAGTTGAATTCTGTCTGAGTAATAAGTGTTTTTGGTGGAGAAAACGTGGCTTCGTCTCCTTTGGTTGCAGAGCTCACATTATCACCTGCGTAGCCACTAATTTTGTGGTGGCATGTAATGATGTGAGACGGAAAGATGGAAATTAACTCTATCTAAGCCAGGGGTGTCCAAACTCAGTCCTTTAGCTCCAACTTGCTTCAACACACCTGCCAGGAGGTTTTTAGTATACCTAGTAAGAGCTTGAGTAGCTGGTTCAGGTGTGTTTGATTAGGGTTGGAGCTAAACTCTCCAGGACACCGGCCCTCCAGGACCAAGTTTGGACACCCCTGATCTAAGCCAATCAGCACATTCTTAGTTACATCATATTCACGTTCATGTATACCAATCATCATCACTGGTTGATAATGTGTCCCACCCCAGCACTGAACACACACACCCCAGAGAGAGGCCATATGGCTGAGAGAGACGCTGCTCGCATGAAAACCGATTTAGTGTTCTCAATTATAGTAATGCGCATATTTTATTTTATAACAGGGGAAACAGTAATTCTCAGTAATTCTAACCCTACAAGTAATTAGATACAACATTCAAAGTTTAAAATAAATTACCCATAAATCAATTTCTGCTTTTGGCATAATGGAACTTTTAATCTTAACTTATATTTGATTTATTCTTGAGGTTTGTGGAACAATTTTCTAAATGGCTGTGTAATTAGAGAACACATTCATATTGTTTTTTGTAGAATAAATATAAGCAAGGCTTTACATTAACACCCGCCAACCCGCAAAATGCGGGTAGATTTCAGCTGTGGCGGGTAAGACAGACACTCTCACTAGCCACTTTGGCTGGTTAAAGGTAATTTTTTAATGATAGTTTTCTTAAAAGTAACGTTCAACAATAAAGATGGCTCAATATGTGTGCAAATGTCATCTTAGAATCGAGAAGCAGCATTACCGACAAAAATTTCGTTCGCGCGAGCAAAAGAAAGCAGGTGAAAACCGAATGTGAGCATGATCACTCGCGTGCACAGGTGATGTGACGCGCACGACTATTAAAAAAGCATGCACGCTCCCGTTTCCTGGCACGAAGCAACCGTGCCTGAAAAAGCAACTGCTGTGATTGGTTCTCTTTGAAACAGACTGGACAAAATGTGATGCTCTACACCCACAATCTTGCGGCTCCCAAACGCTTTGGATGTTTTTAAAAATATGTCTTTTTCTAAGTAGCAGCAGTTGCCGGTTTTGTTTTAACTATTCTTTAAACAGAACAGATTATAGGCCTAACATTACCCGTGTGTGCGTGATCATCCTTCCATTATCACACACGGTATGTTTTTCACCTGTTTTCTTTTGTTATAGTTATTTTTGCTAATATGGTTTAATTATCATTTTTACAATAGCATTGCTTTAATAGAGGATTAACTCCCCATGTATGTGTAGTTAACTAGTTATCTGAGAGACCTGATACAGACTGGACAGACTAGGCTACTGCGCATAGTTTTAGATACATGGCAATAATAATTTTTTTTTTTAATGTAATTTTTAAGAAAGGATTGGTTGAATAAAAAGAGCATGTATACAGCTATATTTTGCATGTTTGACATATTATTTAACATTTGTGGCTAAGAAATAATTATTTATTTATTTTTGGTGTGGTCAGAGATAAATTTAATAAATCCTTAGTATTGAGCCCTGAAAAGTCCTGTGAAATAAAGTCCTGTGTCCTATGAAACCACAGCCCATTTGCTCATGCACATTAAGCAAGTTCATACACAAAAAAGTTAACTGAATGAGGAGGCATGTGGACATAACACAATGTCTAAAATCAAATAATTTTAGCATGCCAAAGTCAAATTTATGCATAACAAAATTGTGGCTAGTAAAATGGCGAGTGGCTAGTAATGTTGGAAAACTACTAGCCACAGTGTCTGGTGATCAAAAAAGTTAATGTCAAGCCCTGAATATAAGGTATTATATAAAACAAAAAAAATAAGCATAGGTGAGTTCCAAAGGTTCAACTGACTGTAAGAAAAACTTGTTTGAGATTCAAAAGTCAAACACAATTAGGATCAAATAAGTCAGGGATATTCAATCATTGAAGTGTCATTTGAAGTGTGTTAAAGGATTTTAAATGCATGACACTTAGGCAAAGAAAAAAAAATCACCTGACGTGAAGTGGAGTATCTACAAAGTGCACTTAAAATCCTTTAGCACACAGCAAGTAGGCAACTTTCAGTGATTTACTATGGTTGCTACTAACATTTGAGGCCAAAGCATTATTAACTGTGATGAAAACTGATTGGAACTACCTTTTATTCATGATTAAACAATTTTAAATTAAACAATTAAAACGATTTAATTTCACCTTCCAGCCAATTGGGAATCATGAATTTAACAGACCATAGAATAATTCAACTGTAATGAATGCTTTCCAAACACAACCTGATCTATAGTATCACTCATTGAGCAATTCTGTAGTTTACCGATTTACATTTGAGTGCACAAATGCTTTGCTAGAATTGACTTTTTAATCATTCTTACAGAAAGCTGTTCATTCCAGAGTTATATTTGTTCAAGACAAGAACTTCCCGCCACAGCATCTACATGTACCCACACATGCCTGCACGATCTTGCAGAACCTGTTCGACTATGTGACTGCTGCACGTCTCCCATAAGGAAGTCACACTAAGTGAGATTGACAATAACAAAACGGATCACTTTACACACTTGGCAGGTCGTAAAAAACGTGCAAAGCCTCAGTTATCAGACTGATTTCTGATTTGAGCGCTACACTCATAAACACACCTGTGTATATACGTTGAGCAGCACTAGGTGATCTCCTCCTGGTACCACAAAGTTCATCCGAGCGTTGTCTGCATGGACCACTTTGTCCTTGGGCCGGTAGAAGATAGAGTTGTTCACTGACAGCATAGCCGCGATGGTCAAAACCTCCTCAGAGCACTTATATCTACAGAAACACAGATCAATGAACAATCATTGAACAATAAAAACAGTATATATACTGAAATCAGAGTGAAATTTTATACCTTTAAGACTTTTTTTAAGACTCTTTCCATACATTTTAAGACCTCGTCACTACTTTAGGTTGCAACCAGTAGCATTAGCAACATTTTAAATTACAATATACACTCACAGGCCACTTTATTAGGTACACCTGTCTAACTGCCCGTTAACACAAATTTCTAATCAGCCAATGCTAATGGCAGCAACTCAATGCACCAATGTAGACATGGTCAAGACGATCTGCTGCAGTTGAAACAGAGCATCAGAATGGGGAAGAAAGGTGATTTAGGTTACTTTGAATGTGGCATGGTTGTTGGTGCCAGACGGGCTGGTCTGAGTGTTTCAGAAACTGCTGATCTACTGGGATTTTCACGCACAACCATCTCTAGGGTTTACAGAGAATGGTCAGAAAAAGAGAAAATATCCAGTGAGTGGCAGTTCTGTAAGCGCAAAAGCCTTGTTGACGCCAGAGATCAGAGGAGAATGGCCAGACATGTTTGAACTAATAGAAAGGCAACAGTAAGTCAAATAATCAATCGTTACAACAGAGGTATGCAGAAGAGCATCTCTGAACGCACAACACATCAAACCTTGAGTCGGATGGGCTACAGCAGCAGAAGACCACACCGGGTGCCACTCCTGTCAGCTAAGAACAGGAAACTGATGCTACAATTCACACAGGCTTCACAACATAATTGGAAGATTGGAAAATGTTGCCTGGTCTGATGAGTCTCAATTTCTGCTGTGACATTCTGATGGTTGGTCAGATTTTGGCATCAACAACATGAAAGCATGGATCCATCCTGCCTTGTATCAACAATTCAGGCTGGTGGTGGTGGTGTAATTGTGTGAGGGATATTTTCTTGGCACACTTTGGGCCCATTAGTACCAATTGAGCATCGTGTCAATGCCATAGCCTACCGGAGTATTGTTGCTGACCATGTCCATCCCTTTATGACCACAGTGTACCCATCTTCGGATGGCTACTTCCAGCAGGATAACGTGCCATGTCATAAAGCGTGAATCATCTCAGACTGGTTTCTTGAACATGACAATGAGTTCACTGTACTCAAATGGCCTCCACTGTCACCAGATCTCAATCCAATAGAGCACCTTTGAAATGTGGTGGAATGGGAGATTCACATCATGGATGTGCAGCCAACAAATCTGCAGCAACTGTGTGATGCTATCATGTCAATATGGACCAAAACCTCTGAGGAATATTTCCAGTAGCTTGTTGAATCTATGCCATGGAATGGTTAAGGCAGTACTAAATGCAAAAGGGGGTCCAACCCGATACTAGTAAGGTTTATCTAACAAAGTGTCCGGTAAGTGTATTTATTAAAATCCTGCTTGTAAGAAACTAATCCTAAACTAAAATATTATATAAAAATCCAGCATCTATAACAGTGCTGGATACAGAATGACAGTGTTTCCTTGGCTACTGCAGTAAAAAAAGCAGTGTGATGTCAAATCTAGCAGGATTTTAATGATTTCATAAACTACACAGCATCACAATACTCACAGATTAAATTCAGGCTAAATTGACTTTCTATACTTTTTAAGACCCCGGGGAAACCCTGATTAAGAAAATTAATTACGGATTTTTTTTTGAAGGATTATACTTACTGTTCTGAAGCCAGAATCATTTTACTCAGCATCGGATCAACAGGAAGTTCAGCCATCCTTCGGCCGAGCTATAAAAACAAAACAAAAGCAGGTCAAAAGCCGTTTTAAAGGGATAGTTTACCCAAAGTACTCATTGTTTACTTTCCCTCAAGTGGAAAATAAACCTTTATGAGTTTCTTTCTACCATTGAACACAAATGAAGATATTCTGAAGAATGCTGAAAACCTGTAACCATTGACTTCTATAGTAAGACAAACAAATACTATGGAAGTCAACGGTTACAGGTTTCCAGCTTTATTCAAAATATATTATTTTGTGTTTAACAGAAGAAAGAAACTCAAGTATGTTTGGAACAAGTAAAAGGTGAGTAAATGATTTTTTTAGTTTTGGGTGACCAATCCCTTTAAGGGATTTAAGTTTAAGTTTGTCAATGAAAATAAGGCTGAAATATATTAGCTGTCTATAGCTTGACACAAATAGATCTTCTGTGCTATTAACAGTGACTGAAAACTGTGCATGCTCTGATATGCTCATCTAATGAAAGAGTAGCATATTATTGTTGACAAGACCAAAACATAGTTAAAAAGATAAATATAACCGACATGAATTTTTCTTATAATCCACAGGATGAGTATAAGTGGAATGAAGCACGTGCATTTAGCCATGTTACTGGGGCAGCCGACCTGTCAACTTTCTGTTTGTGTCAAGCCAATTTTCTTTGATGACATTAACACTGATCAAAGGCCTGGATGGTACAAGCTAGATGTTGGAAGATTTCCACAAGTGATTAATCAACATTTTTCCCATAAAAAAAACAACTATGCTAAACTAGTGCCCCAACTTCAGCTTTAAGGTGACACCTTTGCTATTAATTAATTAGATACACTTAACACTTACTTCAGTATATAATGATTCAACTAAATATATAGAATATATTGAAATAAAATGAATTAATAAAATATATTTAAATCTTACATCACATTTACACTCACAATCAGCATATTTTTAACACACAGCTATTATCGTCTAATTTACAAAATAAAATTAAGAAATAGTTAACCCAAAAAATGTCATCATTTATTCACCCTCCACTTGTTTACAACCTGTTTGAGTGTCTATCTCCTGTTGAACACAAACAAAGAGATTTTGAAGACTGTTTGGAAAAAGCAGCCATTGACATCCATATTATTTTTTGTTCCTGCTATAGAAGTCAATGGATGTTATTTCCCAACATTCTTCAGAATATTTGGTTGTGTTCAACAGAAGAAAAGAATAACAATAAAATAATAATACATTTGATTTATGATGTAATTTTCTTAAACTCAAAGCGTTACAACATGTACAACAAAAATAAAAAAAAAAAGCAACCAAAGTCAAAATAACACAAAATCCAACTAATAAACCAAAAGTCTATAGTGATTATAAAGACGACTTTCTTTAGTAGACAAAGAACAACTAATTGGTTGATCATGTTTAATATAAGAAAGAAGTTATATATTGCTTTGTGTTGGAAAAAATGCTAATCGCTAAAACTTAATAACATGTTTAGCTCTTGAAAAGCTCAAAAATGCAACAAGAAAGGAATCTGAGAGGTGTCTTCAAACTTTGTGAAAAATATTATAAATATATATGAAATATTAAAGAAGCTTGAGAAGTGTGAAGTTGTGGAATGTGGTGTACAATTTTCTTTTTTTTTTCCTAAGTCAGTCTGGGGTAAGTTTTGGGTAAAAGCATTTATAATTTGGGTAACATTGTCAAACTTAATAAAGACACGTTATGCAAAAAATAAGCCAAAAGTCACACCACAATAATTAATAAAAACAATAAATAAGCACAAATACAAATTGCATAAAAAATGACAGTGATAAATCATAAATTAAATGATTTAATAAAAATATGAGTCTTAAGTAGTTTCCTAAAACATTCCAAGGAAGCGTGACACCTGGATATTTGGTTTAGAACCACTTGAGTGTTAGTAAATGGTAAGGAAATTACATTTTTTGGATGAACTACCCCTTTAAGTAGTTGGACCATTTTCTATAGCTTAGGATTAGCTTGCCTACTGTATCTGCATACAAAACAAGCTAGTTAGTTCTACAACTCATTCCTGTAAGGAAGGGACAGCTCTTGAAAATAATTTCAGCTCTTGAAAAGAATTGATGTTCCAATCAATAATCTGTTTCTATTTTATGTGCTGTGTTGAACAGTTCATTGTCATGTCTTGCCCTTATTGACACCCACCCGCCTACGTCTTTTTTATAGCAAACATAATTCTGAGTTCAATTAAGTTCATGAGGGTTTAGAAAACCACATGTAATCTAATATAGGATAATTATATGGATATAATAGCGTTTTAATGTGTGTTTTTTAATCGCACCTTAGTGAGTTCGCCGAGGTGGTTGAGGGCGCCTAAAGCATAGAGCTGCTCCAAAGCCAACACCAGCGTTTCATGAGGAGGAGGATCCATGAAGTCAAAATGAATCAGGTCATTTATGCCTGAAGCAGAGACGAAGAAAAAAAAACACGTTAGATCTGTGTTTGATTTCAGGAAAAGAATGAGTGTGTCAGATCTTTTTACACATGCATTAACATTTCAATTGCTAAAACTGACATGATCCGTCAAGATAAAAATAACTACAAAGGCATGTAACACTAATACTTTAGTACAATGACACCAAGTATTTGGACACGTAAGCATAAGTGTATGTTATTCAGAGCTAACTTTCTAGGTCAACCAGCTAGTCAGGGGTGATTATAATAGATGTACTCTTAGCATTCAAACGTTGTCATCATTATACAGTATTCTTGATGAGTGACTATACACTTTTAGCAGGGATGTATTTAAATTAATAAAAGTAACAGTAAAGTCATTATAATTTGAGTATTACATTTTGTAGTAAAAAAGAAAAAAGAAATGAGTTCACAAAAATATGAAGAGCTCAGATGCAAAATCCTCTTCTCAGGCTCCTATGTCTAGGTTAAGTAATTTTACTTTTATGGCAAATATTGGTTTTCTTCACTTTTAATGTGAAATAACTGAACATAAACAAAGGCTGAGAAAAATGCTCATTGTTGAGGAAAATTCCAGATGGCACATAGAGGTTTTGCATCTGAACACTTCATATATAGAAGCACATACGTCAAAACTGATCAGAGTTTCTGCAGGTTTCATCAAGTCAAATTAAAGACTTAAAGACTATTATGAATGAGATTTTAGAATATATGTGGCTGAACACTAAGGATTTTTTTGTAATGGCCCGGTTAAACCAATAGAATTTAAAAAAAACAAAACAAATGTAGTTTTTTTCTGAACCACATATTTTAATGTGTCAAAACAAGAAAACTCTAGTTGTTTTGACACATTATGTTACATTTTTATTTTTATAACAAAGTTTCTTTTCTTTTTTTTGCAAGTTTAAACATGCTAAAAGTATATTTATTATAAAGAAAACTACACGAATAATTAAAAATATATATTTGTTTGCTTTTGGTCCAAATGACTTCTATTCAGCCTAATGAGTTTCTGTTATAAAACCATGTTTCATGCCTATTATATTATGTCCACACACTTACTTTTGTAAATAGTTTTTATGTAAATGGAAGACTATGTGAAAGGTTATATTGCTGTTATTATCATGAGGAATTGTGTAATTGTTTTTAGTTTTCATTTCCTGATTAGGGAATTTAGCTAAGATAATTTGTTGTAAAATGTCTAACAGCTGTTGTGAAATAAACA
>CAIGQZ010000379.1:18888656-18910203 GCA_903798205.1 Danio tinwini
TTAGATGGATTGTTGGTGACTGGATTGGGTGCTGGCCCGATTGGGTAACTTTACTTGTACAATTTTAAAAATTAAGACATGTTTAAAATGATCTAAGACATACAACACAATATTTCTGTGAATTTAAGACTTTTTAAAGCTTAAAATTAGTGTTTTGAAATTTAAGACTTTAAGACCCCGCAGATACCCTATTAATACTAAGTAATATTTCTTAACCGCCAAATACTAATATTCAAATCAATTACGAAGAATCATGTGACACTGACGACTAATGAGGTTTTAAAAACTTCTCATTAGTAAAGCCTCTTGTACTTTATACACATCAAATTCAGTTTGTGTATTGCATTTTCAATTTAATTTTGTAACGTATATTTTAAAACAGTATTTGAAATGAGAAATGCAAATGATGTAATTTAATTTAATTTTCAAATTGAAATATAAAAATACATTGCCATTTAACATGTTGCATTGCCATTTTGCATATTACATTTCAAAATAAATTATGCTACTCATATGCTTCCATAAAATAACACCATAAACTAATTTAACTTCAAATTTAATTCAAGCACCATCAAGGACCTATGTTTGTTTAAGTACTTTCCAAGCCTTGAATCATAGGTCTAAAATTCCGGTACTTTCAAGAAGCATGGGACCCCTGTTAAAACACTGTCTATTATTTTTATATTTTGTATTAAATTCAATGATATTCATGCATATATAAATATTGTTTATATGCTTATTGCTTGTTATCTTAATATTTCACAAGTACATTTTAATCCTCTTTACAAGAAAACCTGATTTATATATTCTTACCAAGGCTTTTGAGCAGCAGAACCACATTGCCCAGGTTTGTTCTCTGGATCTCAGGAACAGTGGTCTCCTCCATCTCATGTTTAAAAGCCCAGGCTGTGTACAGCCGAAAACATTTCCCAGCAGCCACTCTGCCAGCACGGCCTGCTCTCTGATTGGCTGAGGCCTGCGTCACAATAAAACACGATCATTCATTTTTAATTTACACTAAAAACAACATATTCCATACTAAAATTCACCACAGCAAAAAAATTTCCAATAGTTATACAATAATTTCACAAACCTATTTTAACATTTCCAGAACACATGGTTGAAAGATTAGAGCTATTTTACATAAGCAAAAAGTGAACATGTTTGATTAATACTATACAACCAGAAAAAGTGTTTGGATTTTTAAAAAATTAAAAGATAATTGTGTCGGAATAATTCCATTTTCTTACCCGTGAACAAGGGGTGACAATGAGAGACTCCATTCCTGTTTTTGCATTGTAGCTCTTTTGCTTGCAGAAACCTGGATCGATCACATAGATGATGCCGTCGATGGTGAGTGACGTCTCTGCAATATTTGTTGCCACTACAACCTGCAGCACAAAAAAATTAAATAAATAAATAAACACACCAAAACATGAGCCAGGATTATTTTAATGTAAAATTCTGAATATTGTAATTCAAATCTTTGGTAAAGTAGTTCCTCTTGATCTTGAGCTTGTGTACATTGCATATTTGTTCATTGAACTTTGAATGTGACCAAACATGAAAGATTGCTGTTCATTTTATATTTACTGGAAGCTAAACGTGTAATTGCATTCTTGGAAAAAAAAAACTGTCTTGGTGTATCTCAGTGGATAAAGGGGATGACCTCTTGCCTTGCCTATGAAAGATAACCTATTTTTTAAATAAACTAAATTAACTGTAGTGCATGTGAGAGTGCATGGGTGCTTCCCAGTACTGGGTTGCAGCTGGAAGGGCATCCGCTGTGTAATACATATGCTGGATAAGTTGGCGGTTCATTCAAGGAAAATGAATAAATGATTGTATGAAATTGGCTGTAGTGTGTGTGAATGAGAGTGTATGGGTGTTTCCCAGTACTGGATTGCGGCATTCATTGCATAAAACATAGGCCGAAATAGTTGGCGGTTCATTCCGCTGTGGTGACCTCTGAAATAGAGGCTAAACCGAAGGAAAATGAATAGATGTGTCTCATTTAAGAGGCTGCATCCTCCGAAGGATGCAGACTTCAATAGTAAGTCCTTCAAAGTCCACACAAGCCAAACCGAGCATTTTGAAATGGGACGATCAAGCCTACAGAGGACGGATCTCGTCACCAGACAACCGTAACAGCTGTTGTTAATAAGCGCTGATAAAACGTGTAATGACTTTTTTTCAAATTGATTTTAAAACTGATTTTGAGCGATCTGAAGGCAAAACAAGGTATATAGTAACTGGAAATATATTTTTTGACCCATGCATTTACATATAAAAATGTAAACGGTCTATAAAATCACTCTTTAGTAAGACATGTCATGTCTCTTTTTGTTTTTTAACGTGTGTTTAGATATCCAAGTAAAATAAACTTAATTCATACATTTAAGCCGGAGTTTTCCTTTAAAAACGTCCTGCCATTATCAGCGCACAATAAATCTTGGGACGTTCGATGACGCAAAGGATTCACCGGTTGTGTTTTTTATTACCTGGGAAACGAAGGACGCATTTTGAGGCTGTGTTTGAAAGAAACTTCAAAGAAATGAGACAGCTTTCGTTGCGCCGCGATGATGCGACGCACTTTGAATGCATCCTTCGCAGGATGCAGCCTCTGAAATGAGACACAGCTAATGAATGAATGAAACAGAAAATTTGAAACCTTGGTCAATTTTTATGACAATCTTTAAAATAAAAATTGTTGTTAAAAACATGTGCCAGAAAATCTATTTTCAGGGTTTGGAATATTTATCAAGATTGTCTATGAAGCAAACTCAAAATAAACAACAACAACAACATTTGCATATGAATTTGCATGACTTTGTTTTGTTTGCTTTAATGTTTGATAAAAGCGTCTGTCAAGAATGACTGAACCAACTAGTAAATGGGTCAAAAACCTATTGATGTTCACAAATGTTAATAATAATGACAAAAAAGACAAGCAATTTGAACTTCTGCATTTTCTTCTCTTTAACCATACTGAAAATGAACCAAACCGTAGCTTAAACACCCAAAAACATTCTAAACAGTGAATTTTATGCACCAATTATGTATTTTACTTACACCCTGACTCTACACAGAGCTGTAAAATAAGGGATAAGCTTATAATTCAATTCATATTTATTTTTATAGCGCTTTTACAATGTAGATTGTCAAAGCAGCTTCACATAGAAGTTTTAGTGAATTGAAACTGTGTCTGTCCAGTTTTCAGAGCAGAAGTTTAGTTTAGTTCAGTTCAGTGTGGTTTAATTTTCACTGCTGAAAGTCCAACCACTGAAGAGCAAATCTATAGATGCACAGCTCCACAAGTCCCAAACAAAGGGATTAAAAAGGGAATAAAATCAGTTATTTTGTATTTAAGTGCAATTAATTAGATTAATCAGCACATCACATAATTAATTAGATTACATTTTTAAATCACAGCCCTAACTCTGATACATTTTACCATCATTTAGATTCAAAAGTAACACTCTATAAAAGGTCATTCACTGCAACAATAGTTTGCACCAAAATAATCCTGTCAGGTCAGTTAAGAACTATAATATCCTATTAAGAGACTCTCTTTAAGTATCAAACTGCGCAAATATAAATTAATTGTCATTGTAAAGCTTTCAACTTAGCTAGATTGCTGTTATCTCTAAAACAACAAGTTTTTCTTATTAAGTTTTTTTGCTGTATAGCATTAAAAATCACATTTACTTCAGTACAATTATGCAATTCTTTTACATATTATAATAAATACAGGTCAGGTCATAAACTGACATGACTATTCCATGAAACATTATTTTATATCCATATTTTGACATTTGATTTTTAAAGCACATTACTTAGATACTTAATAATACTTGATGTACGTATAAAATTACTTACACCTTATAAAATTACTTTTACTAGTAACTAAACACCTGCAAAATGGCCCATATTTTGACCCAAATATGTGCAGACTTGTACATACATGCTGCCCCCCGCTGGCAGTCTAAGATTCTGCTGTTCTTACTTTGCGTGCTCCAGGCGGAGTGGGATTGAAGATCTTGGCTTGCATGTCTGAGGGCAGGTTGGCATAGATGGGCAGAACAAGAAGCTCAGATATCTTTGAACCCAGGCGTCTACATCTCTCCTGTAGAAGTTCACAGCACGCCTCGATCTCCTCCTGCAAAGCCGAGACAAAATAATTGCCAATGTTGTCAATACAAATATGAATATTATATAAACTAATATTGATGATCTCCTTTTTTTTCTTAATAAACTGTCCCTGATTTTACATACAGAAAAATCAGACAACCTTTTTAAAAAGATTTTTTAGATAAGTGCTTTGGTAATCCACAGTAGAAAAAGTTTGGGTTTTTTAAGTTAATTTAGTTACATTACAAAATCCGATGCTTGAAAATTAAATGTTACCTATAAATTAGCTTTAATGCAATTAGCAATTTATGTTAGATATAGATCTTATTTCTTAGAACGCAAAATTACCCATTAAGCTTTGCATGTATGCGCAAGGAGGATGCTTCAAGCGTCCGGTGGGCGGCTGATGCATATAAAGAGTAGGGATGCACGGATACCATTTTTTTGGAACCGATCCGATCTCAATACCAAAATTCTGAATATTGAGCGATACCGATGCCGTTTTTTTGTCTCAACTCACTTTTTGCGTTGAGTTGAGAGGTGCATCTCTTGAATGGTTTACTAACATTTGGCCGCGGTGCGCTATGTGTGCTCGAGCGGAAAAAGCATGTTACCTCAGTTGCTTCTTTGTCATTCTTCAATCAATTGAAAGCAGAGGCGGGGTTTCCCATGAGGTGACAGACAGCAGTGTTTGTGTTGTCAAGATGACTATGGTGAGCTTTTAATGATGGAAGAGAGACTTGTGGTCACTGTTTCAAGTCATTCAAAGCTGTATGACTTTACAAATTTTGAATATCATAATTGAAAATTACAATTACTGACAGGAACACTCGCGCACAATACAACTCAGCTGATTCAGTCGTTTCCTAGTGAAATAAAAAAAGAGCACCGCGCTTTCTTGTCATCAATAAAGGCAGTGCAGTGTGCCTCGCATTTTTGGAATGGAACGTGCAACCACACGTGCCTACAGATGTATTTTGTCAAAAAAAAACAAAATGAAAAAAGAATATTTCACAGTTTGACAGAAAAATTGACAAACCAGCGCTGATGGGGATCGCCTCTGTGCGGCCAATGTCGTGTCATACTCAATAAATAGGCTATTGATAATGATTTAGTGTTCAACAAACAAATCAAACTTTTTTCCTTTTGGAAAATTACAGTTATTAATAGTTCTTATATAATATACATTTTTAAATAGCCTACATAGCCTAATCTACCAATCAAACAAATCCAAAGGTTTTCTTGATTTTTGCATAATGAACCTCGCACCAAACTGAGGCTTTCATTTTACAGCTTAAAAAAAACATGTATGCAAATAATGCAATATCATATGTAAACAACTAAATTGTTATATGCCATGTAGTAGCCAAAACTTTACAAAGTCAACATAGAGCCTTTAGGTTCATTGTCATTGTCTTTCATTACACGCAGCGCGCACACACATAAACCGCAAATGAGACAGAGGAAATAATTCATAATCGTAATTAAATACATAATATTTAAACTAATGAATTCTATTAAACATGTTGACAGGAGATTTGTAATATAATAACAGCGGAGCATTAATTAAATGCATATTTAGCGGGGGGGTTTTTTGCAGGTGAAGATGCTCTATTATGTTCTGTATGCTGTTTGCATGTTCAAATAAATCAGTATTTTAAAATGTAATATTTATTGTGTCACACAAAATAGGCATGTCAATTATTTTTTTTATTAAATAATATTTTTATATTAACCTGTTAACAAGCCAAAATTAACAGAAATGAGCAGTTTCTATAGCTGGTGATAAAATCAAATAATATATCTTCTTTAGTAAAAAAAAAATAACAGACCTATAGGTATACATGACAGACGGCACAATCTAACTAAAACATGCTTGCTGTGAACATTATTTGAGCTTTTGCTGTGATATTGTCCTTTCATTTTTAATATTACATTTTTTTCTTTGAAATCTGCAATAGGCTATTGACATTGTTGGTAAAATAATTAGCTTTTTATTAAATTGATTAATTATATTAAATTAAAGCCTGATATTTCCTGCAGGTTTGATGCAGATTAAACTAAACCGTCTGATGCCAGTTTTACTTAATAATCCCTCTCCAAATCTCACCGTGAGTGAGACGGAGAAAGTTCAAAACAAGGTCTGCTTATATGCTTCAGCGCCAAAACACAAACTGGTCTGTTAAATCAAATATTAATATATAAAATTACAGTGAAATATTCAGTTTCAGAGTAGCCTATATTAGGCTAAATCATTTTCTGTTAATAACAATCCATATTGCGCACATGAGTTTCACCTTTAATTTATTTAATAAACTACTTTGACCACAATGGGCCAGGCCTTAAAACTATTCGCAGCACTTAAAGTATTCGCCTTGGAAAAATAAACTTAATCTGAAGGATGGGAGAACAAACTCATTTTAAGAATAATCTTACGGAGTGGCGCACGTCGCCTCTGCACATGCAGCCGGCACGTGAATGAAAGCGATTGATGCATCGGAGACATAGTGCGCAGTGCTCCGGTATCTGCAGACATTTGCAAAACAGCAGCTCAAATGGAAGAAATAAGTGCGTTGGAGATCTGTCCAATGCATTATTGAGGCTTTTCTAATTAAACATTTCAGGTAGGCCTACTTTGTGTGTGAAGAGCAGGTAATAACCATTTCCACTCCAGTATTGCGAATGCGATCTGATCTAACAGACACAGAAGCACAAACATGATGAAATGAACTCCTGCTACAGGTCAAATTGAACCCATTTAATGCAAAACTAAATGCATTTCTCCACTAATTATTTAAACTAACAGGAACAAAGTCTTAGAGAAAGTTTTTTCTGTTGTCAACTACTACAAGCAGATTGAACTGTGAATGAATGGAGAATGATTGACAGGTGCAGCCGCGGGAAGCACTGAACTGAACATGAATTTAAACACTTAAATGTTCATCTGTACTCCACATTAAACTCTAGAATGAACAGAACATTTTGGATATAGTGGGCCTACATGACAACATTTTAGTGCCTTAAAATAGGCTTCATAGATTAGTTGGCTTATAAACACAGAATATAGTGCACGCGCAAGATTGGATTTGGATCGGTACCAGCTGGCCGATACCCCATCCAGCAAAAATATGCGATATCGAACCGATATCCGATCCAAGTATCGGGATCGGTGCATCCCTAATAAAGAGTTACATTTGGACAGCTTTGAAAGGGTACTTTTAATCTGTTTTACTTGCTTTTAATGTCTTTCAACTAATACTGCTGCTGATCAGCACCACCCTCTGGACTGATTATTTTAAAAAAATAAGATATAATTTAATGGAAAACAACTGCTGTGGGGCATTTTTCCCTTGCTGTCAGACGGCATCTTGTGCATTTAAATGGAGCCTCGCTAAATCATTTTTTCACAAATGTAATTCTCCAAAATGTTTGACACACACACGTAGCCTGTACTGTCCCACTAACACATTAATTGAATAAGTGGCACAAAGTGAAAATAAAGTGGCATTGTGAAATGACAGAAAAACACATATTGTGGTAAATACCCCACAACACAAACTAACTAAATGAAACATATAAACACAGCTCCCAATTAGAATCAGCAAGCAATGAGCCAGCAGAGTATCAGTCACATACTTTCATTGGTCAATTTTTAATTGCATGGCTTACATACCTGTTATTTTCATGCCAGTAATATAGTTTGCTCTTTATAATGCATTGAGGTATTGTGTGTGTGTGTGACGTGTGTGTTTTGAATTGCCGCAGAGTACATTATAACAGCTGACAGGTCGAGAACACTGGTGCTGTATTTCAACATCTGATCTGATGGTATACACTGAATTAGGAGAACGGTTTTCTCTTGCACTTGAACCGTATTTGACAGAGTTATATTTGCATCACAAAAACACTCCATAAGCCACTGAAAACAGTATTGACACCCAGTTGAGAAACGCTGATCTGGCTGATGACAATTCTTATCAGAAATTCTAAGCAGCCTGCCGGAAGGCGCTGGTCACTATGGCGCCCTCCATGCAGCAACGAAGAAAAAGGTCTATAGTATAACTGTATTTCACTCTCTATTATGCAAATGAAAAATGTTAATATATAACGGTTGCATACAAGTACACAATTTATTATAATTCTAACATAAAACTTTGTGTAATAATAAACTTTAGACATCACTTTAGAAAATATGAATGGTTTAATAGCAACTTTTCAACATGTCTCTGTAGTAACGCGTATAAAAATGTTCACAGAACAGGATTTGGTAAGAAACTTGGTTTATAATAAAGTGAAGACAGTGAACATGTATTTGATAACTGCTGGAATAACCACAGCCGCATAAGGTCAGTAAACGCATGTGAGTGTGTGAGAGTACTGCATACTTTCTGATGTAACACATAAGAAGCAGACATGGATGCGGGGACGGTGGGCAGAGAAAACCACCTCATTTGCATTTAAGGGAAAGGCTACAAAAACATCTACACTTTGCTCTGAGCACAAAATGGGCATATTCAGTGTTGTATAACAAATCATCTGATGGGTATTTTGAATCTTTACAGACACATTCTGGAGACGCCAAAGACTTATCTTACATCTTGTAAAAGGGTTAAGAAAAGAGCCCTTTAAATTTCCAATACACAGGTGCCTGCGTCAAGGGTGATGTGTTGGAAATTGTCTTTAGCACACGTTGTATACAGGCTCAACACAGCTCTTTTAAATAGTTGAATCTATTGATGGAGATTGCTCATGTCCACCCACAAGGGAAACATGAACTATAAACAGCCTGAGTGTGAAGGACTGACCTGTCCCGTGAGGAAGACCAGTACGTCTCCAGGTGACTGAGTGACGTGGATCTGTAACACTGACACCACACATGCTTCCAGATAGTCGGCTTCTGGAGCCTGAAATCAAAGATAAATTAAACAAATCAATGGAAAACAGATCCTAGAAAATCTAGTCATTACTTAAAACTTCACGTTATGACCAATATTGTATAGTGACTATTATTAAAATTCTGATAATTATTACTACTGCTACTTATTTTATTTAGTAGGGTAAATAAATGACTTAACTACATGCACCACTTACTAAAATGCTGTTTAGGTTTAGTTGCATGTAATTATGCATAATTGATTGCAATTAGCATATTAAGTACATGGAACTCGTTACCTTAAAATACAATTTTACCAATATTAATAATTATATAGACAATAAAAAGGTATAATAATATATAAAAAGATACCAAAAACCAACAGTAATTATTACAAATGCTAAAAGTGAACACGCATCAACACATTATAATATGTGAAACTTGAAATAACTAACAACATATACTACTAATTATTTTTATTTACTAGGGTAAATAAATGATTTTTAAAATGTCCATTTTACAGTGTAACTATGCACTTAACTACTGAGTATTATTACTAACTAGAATGCCGGTTAGGTTTAGTTGCATGTAATTATGCATAATTGATTGTAATTAGCATAGTAAGTACATTAAATGTGTAACAAGGACACCTTAAAATGTAGTCCTACCAATAATTCAAATTAATATATCTTTTTTTATTTTATTGTCACTTTAAAACAAACAGCAGTCATTACGAATGCTAAAAGCGAACACGCATCAAGGCCTTAAAATGTACACTGTGAAAATGGAAGCTCACTTTATTTATTAATTTCATATTTATTCATTTTAAATATTATAGTTTATATTAACTTTACATTTGACTGTAATTATATAAATGGGCTTAATTACGCATTTTGAATCAAAATTGACAAAAGTGCAAAAGTATACACAACGGTAGGATTGAAAACAACATGTTTATTTTAAATTTGGGAAAAAATTCAGTAAAACAAAAATTAGTTTTTACTCAGACAAATATTATATCTGCTTAGTCATGCAGTCGCAGTGCTATATATGACAAATCGAGTGTCTATATATTTATGTGAGCAAATTGTTTTGTTTTTTTATTAAAAATTTTGTTTTATTGTGTAGACTACTGAAATATCTCCCAAATTTTTGCTACAATCATGATCCATTACCTTTGTGTAATATATGTCCACAGGGAACCTTCGGCCTGGAATCCTAAATACAGGAGCATCATCAAAAAAGCTGGAGAAACGCTCTGTGTCAAGAGTGGCGCTGGCAATCAGAACCTTCAGGTCAGGCCGGAAACGTGCAATGTCTTTAATCAGACCGAAGAGGATGTCTGTGTGTAACGTTCGCTCGTGAGCCTCATCAATGATTATCACACTGAACAAACAAGACAGAAGAGAGAAAAAGGCAATGATATGCAGGCTTTTATTTACAATGTCATCAAAATTTATTAAACTGATGTATGTTAGCAGTGGCAAAGCGGTGTTGCAGTGGGTAGAGCTGTTGCCTCACAGCAAGAAGGTCGCTGGTTTGAGCCTTGGCCGGGTCAGTTTTCTCAAGTTGCTCCGGTTTGCCCCAAAGACATGCGCTATAGGTGAAATGGGTAAGCTAAATTGTCTGTAGTGTATGAATGTGAATAAGTGTGTATGGATGTTTCCCAGTGATGGGTTGCAGCTGGAAGGGCATGCGCTGCGTAAAACATATACTGGATAAGTTGGCGGTTCATTTCGCTTTGGCGAACCCTGATTAATAAAAGGACTAAGCCGAAAAGAAAATGAATGAATGTTTGCCGTGTTTTTACCTGTAGCTGGCGAGGTCAGGCTCTGTAAGAAACTCTCTGAGCAGCATACCATCAGTCATATACTTAAGGATGGTGCGCTCTGATGTACAGTCCTCAAAACGGATGCTGTAGCCCACCTTTGGAAAATATCACAACAAAGATGATGAGAAAAAAACCTACAAATCTGCCTTACTCCTCAAATGTAAATCTGAAAGCTCAACATTTATAAATCACACATTTAAAAAATAAATAAATAAATAAAGAGCAGATAATAACCTCATTTCCTAGTTTTACACTCATTTCCTGTGCAACTCTAGCTGCTACAGACATAGCCGCGACTCTTCGAGGTTGAGTACAGCCGATCTTCATTCCTCCTTTTGTGTAACCCTGATAGAGAAAAGACAAAATGTTCATGAAAGGGACATTTTAGGGGTTGCATGCAAGTAGAGTAATATAAAAAAGTTGAAAATTAAAAAAAAAAATAAATAAATAAAAATGTCATAATTTACTATCCTTTTATCTGTTACAAAACAAAAGAAGATACTTTGAAGAAAGCTGAAACCGGTGAACATTTACTTCATCTGTTTATTTTCCTACAATAGAAGTCAATTGGTATTTCATTAAAATATCTACTTTTGTGTTCAACAAAAAAAGACAGACAGACAGAAAGGAGAAAGCAAGAAAGTAAGCAAGAAAGAAAGAAGTTTGGTGACTGTGTATTTGTTGGACATTCTCTCAATGGAACTCTCAACATCTCGTATACATGGTGCTAATGTGAAAACTGTCAGTATGTGGCATTCAGCTTTTGATGTTGTGTCATCCTTTTTAAAATCTTTGTAAAATTTCTTTGAAAGATTTTTTTTTCTTTTTCCTTTATTTGATTAGTATTATTATTAATATTATTTATTGATCTTTTGAAGTCTACCAGGGGTGGGATGGGCGGGAGTTTTTTTGTTTTTCTTTTTCTTTTCGTTTTATATTGTTTCCTGAAAAACTCAATAAACAGTTGTTAACAAAAAAAGAAAGAAGTTTGGAATCATTTGGATCGCATTAGGGTAAAAAAAAAAAGAGTAAGTAAATTTAAAAAAAGACAAACATCATGATTTCAGATATAAATTTTTAGACAACACATTCTCCAATTGTTTTAACTTAAATCAACATTTGGTTAGAAAAACCCTGATTTTCAATCATTACAAAAATAAGTCATATTTTTAAAAAAACAAAAAAATTATGTTTTAATAAAATTTTGGAGGAAATATTATCAGACTTTTATAAAATGTAACAAATACTAACGTTCTAATTCTGTCCCATACCTGATTATTCCAGTAAATCCAAAGAATGCTTCATAGGTTTTCTTAAAATATTATTCCATAGCTCTACACAACAATATGCTCCATTCAAACAAACCATTCCTTAAACTTTATCATCTAGCCTATACTTGGAGATGTGATTCAAAAGAGTGTCAAGAACCAATAAAATAGAAGGTATATGGATATTTGTCATGCAAATGTCTGTTTTACAATAAAACAGTATGTACCTCTTCAAGGAGATATTGAGGGATCTGGGTGGTCTTCCCTGATCCGGTTTCACCCTCTATGACCAGGATCTGGTGGTCTCCGATGGCTGCTAGCAGGTCTTCTCTGTAGGGAAAGATGGGCAGGCTGCGTCTCACCTCCTGGATGGACTGCTTCTGTTTCTCAGCTTGTGATAACTCTGGTTCACTTTCCTGCTTTTTCAGAAACAGAATGACATAAGTTTGTTGTTTTTATTCTGTTTGTATTAAAAACATATGGTGCGTCCCAAATCACATACTTGCGGATTATTCTATGCTATTTTGTAGTATAAATAATGTAAGTACTACATTCACACTGAAATATTATTTTTATTTTAAAAGGAATAAGTGCACTTTAAATACCCGGATGGTGCACTCATTTAACCATTGAAAATAAGTGTGTAATGCTGGTCACTTTACATACTCAACGGTCGCAGCTTTGCACCGACCTTGGATTAATATATTTTGGAATATGAAAGCAAAGTTCTCCCACATAAGAGATTACACCGCCTCCGGATGGTGAATGTGGTTATAGTTTGCTTATTTATTTCACTAATTTGGCAACCATCAAACACCATCTGGGAAATGGTTTGAATTTGCGCTTAGTTATTTGGGACAACACTACATTTATACACTATGCTGTTGAGTGTGTAAGTGAATTAGTACATAGTGGATAAGTGCATAATGCGCCATTTGGGATGCAGTGGTACAGAAATATAACTATAATGTCAACCTTCTCTGACAGTGTTCCCTTCATGGTAATTGCGGTGCTGACGAAGGAGATCATCTCCTCTTCTTCCAAAATGAGTTGGTATCTCTCCTGCTCCTCCTTGATTCGCTGTTCGCGCTCTTGTCTGGCCCCAAACTGCAGGGTGGCAGTTGCCACTCGCGCCTCCTCCCAGCGGCCCTGCTCTCCACCGCCCTCTCTGGGAGTCTCCTCAAACTCCAGATCCATGTCTTTTTGAGGAATCGACTGCAATGTGTGGACAAAGATTAGAACAGTCAAGTTTATGCTATTTACTTAATCAACATAAATGACATTGTAATTATTAAACAAATATATATTTAAAAATCCTGAATATGACAGCAAACCAATTATGCTTCTAATTTACACTACTGTTCAAAAGTTTGGGCAAGAAGGACTTTTAAAACATTTGAAAGAAGTCTTTTATGTTTGCTAAGGCTGCATTTTTGTTATCAAAAACAAAACAAAAAAAACACATTTTCAAAATTATTACAAATTAAAACAATACATTTTTATTATCTGAATATATTTCGAAGTTATAGTCAAAGTGATTTCACATTACCCTTCAGAGATCAGTCTGCATATTTGGTGCTTAAATAATATTTCTTATTAATATTATCAAGGCTGAAAACAGTTGTGCTGCTTTATATTTTGTGTGGACAGAACATTTTAAAAAGCCTTTACTGGAGGTGTCCTTTCTGAATAACAAAAAGGTTATCAACCACTAACTTTTCAACCGTTATGTAAATTAACTGTTTTTATAAAACATTCACAGGTGGTTTAACATTTATTGTCACTTTTGATCAATGTAATGAGTCCTTGTTTTTTTTTTATTATTATTACATGGATGCTGAAATACTATTGTCAGTCATGACATTCCAGGATACGCGTGTTATTCCAAGATAACAATAGCTGAAATGAACAACACAAGCTCATCCAAGAACTGCAAATCATATTTATGCTTGTCTGTGATGTCGCAGTTTTTGACTGTTTGGCGCCATATTGTGATTAATTAATATAATAATATATGCTCCATCCAGCCATTTTACAGAATAATTAAACTATTATGATTCAGAACAATGTTGTGTGTCTAACTTTTTTGCTCTGTGGCAAGTAGCTGTGTAATAAGTACACCCAGGCAGTTGTTTTTGCAGAATAAAAACCTTCAGTCTATGCCGAAAAGCCTGTTGGGTTTTATTTTCTGATAACAAAAGCCTGGATGTACTTTATTCCTTACATATAAATGACCTAAAATGGTAGTGTAAGTCTAACAAAGATATTATTCAAATAATTATTTAACGAGGGCGTCAAGGTGGGAAAGTGAGTAGCATGATCGCCTCACAGTAAGAAGATCGCTGGTTCAAGCCTCAGCTGGGCCAGTTGGCATTCTGTGTGGAGTTTGCATGTTCTCCCTGTGTTCGCGTGGGTTTCCTCCGGGTGCTCCGGTTTCCCCCACAGTCTAAAGACATGTGGTAAGGGGTAAATTAGGTAGACTAAATTGTCTGTAGTGTATGTGTGTGAATGAGTGTGTATGGATCTTTCCCAGTGATGGGTTGCAGCTGGAAGGCCATCCGCTGCGTAAAACATGCTGGATAAATTGGTGGTTCATTCTGCTGTGGTGACCCCTGATTAATAAAGGGACTAAACCGAAAAAAAAATGAATTAATTATTTAATAACTAGTTAAAATATCCCATAATCCCCTTGTAAGTAAAGTTTAGAGCAACCTTGTTTCTTTTCTCTTCTGGCATGTAGTATCTGTTCTTTCTCTCCTCTTGTTCTTTTGCTCCCGCTTTCTTGTATTCTTTGGCCATGTCTCTGATCGTCCGCTTGTAGTCCAGATCCTTCTTCTCCCGATCAGTGAGGTTCTGAGTAGAGAAGAGGTACTCCTCATCGTTAATTTCAGCCTCCAGGTCTTCCAGCTTTTCTTCTTCTCTTTTGGACAGATACTGCCGACGTGACTGTTTCCTCAACTCTGGAAGCTGAAAACAATTGTGTTAATAGGTATTACAGCTGTCTTGGTTTGAAGAAAATGCAATGTTGATATAGCAAGGAAGCAAACTGAAGTCAAATTATGAAATTTTTTTACATTTTTTTTTATATTTCTCAAATGGTGTTTAACAGAGTAAGAAATTTTTCACAGTATTTCCGATAATATTTTTTCTTCTGGAGAAAGTCTTTTTTGATTTATTTCATCTAGAATAAAAGCATTTTTAAATTTGTTTTTACTATTTTAAGGTCTTAATTTTTTTTAGGTATTTAATTTTAATATTATTAGCCCCCTTAAGCAATTTTTTTAAATTCTCTAAAGAACACACCACTGACATAACAATAATTTGCCTAATTAGCCCAACTTCCCTAAATTCAGAAAATTTACCTAGTTAAACCTTTACATTACACTTTAAGCTGAATACTAGAACTTGAAAAAGATCTAGTAAAATATTACGTATTGTCATCATGGCAAAGATAAAAGAAATCAGTTATTGGAAATTAGTTATTAAAACTATTATGTTTAGAAAACTCTTCTTTCCGTTGATCAAAAATAGGGGGGGAATATACAGGGGGGATAATAATTCAGGAGTGCTAATAATTCTGACTTCAATGGTGCATAATAAAAAAAGAGAATTATTGTGTATGTAAATGAATTCAAGTTTCTCACCATTTTCCTTTGATCCTCTTCAGCCATTTTGAGCCTTTTCTGAGCTTCCTCATATGCCTGAGAATAAGAAAACAATCCATAACATTAGCTATCACTTTCCCCAGAAAATAGTAGCTTTTAAGTTACAGTTGTTAAAGTAACATCATATGTGAAGTGATCTTGTGAAATGAGTCAGAAGTCACGCTGTTCCATTTTAAGATACAGGCTGATAATGTAAAAAAAAATAAAAAAATAAAATAAATCTAATTTCCTTTTGATAGATAATTTCACAGAACATACATTCAAAAAGAATCTCACAAAGTTTTATAGTCCAGATCATTGAGTAAAAGTATTTAAATGACTATTAAAGTTGACAAAGTTTTACTAAATTTGCTGGAAATGAACGTTGCTTTTCTCAACTGCTCTCGTCAATTTCTCTCTATACATGTGTCATTTTATCCTACCCATCAGATTATGCTACCAACACTGTATTTGAATGGTTCTGAGGTTAGAGTTAGGGATTAGGGTGATAATACAGCTTCATATCACACTACCCCACATTAAAATTTAAACTGGTAGCAAAATCTGATGGGTAGCATATTGCGTCATCAAAATGTGCTACCTACTTTTTAAATGGGAGGTAGGACAATCTGACAAGGTAAGACAAGTCGACAGAACACCCGTGTCCTGTGAAATGTCCAGATCTCTGCTCTCCAAATATGGTGTTAAATGTTGTATAAAACCAATCAAAAAGCTTAGAAATGTACACAACCAATGACATAAACGTTGATCACTTCTCAAAGGGAGCCCCAATCTTTCTGATTTTAGTAAATCTTTGTAAAAGTGCCTTTTTAAATATTAATTCAAACAAATATTTAAAAATAATTTGAGCTTCTGCCTACTTTAATAGGATTTGTTTATATAAACAAATGTACAACTTTAGCTGTGAAATAAATCATTCATTCTTTTAAATGCAATGGATTTTGGAGTATATCATAATAAAGTATATAAAAAACTTCTCGCAATTTTATCAGGTTTTCTATAGAACTTTTTTTTTAAAGAGTGCATACAACCATATTTCAAATGAGCAGATCTATAAAACCATACCAGGTATGAATTTAAAAATGATTAGCTTTAAAGCCTGTAGCCTCCTCTTTCCATTGATACCAAACTCTCAAATTTGGGTCAATGTAATTCATTTTGCTGGATCATGTCGCTTATTTTGTTACCTTTTTGTCATTTCTTTCAAGTATGTGTCTTGTCTTGTCTTTATCCTTCTGTTTCACTCGTTCAGCAAAGGCATCCCTCTCCTCCAGATCCTGAAGTCTCTCTCGTTCTTCCCGCTCCCATTCTTCTTCCTCCTCATCTTCTTTTCCAGCTTTTTTTGGCTCGTCCTTGAACGTAATGCTAAAAGAGTAAAAGAAAAAAAACAACAACACTGAAAAACAATAATAAAAATGGGGTATATGCACAGTGTTTTTCAGCCAATGATAAACATTCGGTGAAAGCTTAATGTGACTATTTTCAATTTCAGAAGGTTTATTTTACAGCATAGATGTTGAAATGTAATTAAAATACATTCGGTTAATACATTAGACCTTAAATATGGCAATTTTATAATGGAAAGACTCACTGAAAGCACAGAGGCTGGCTGAAATTAAAAGTCTGTGTGGATATAGCCCATTGGCAATTCTCAATGTGAAACTATGAAATGCACCATGTTTTAGGCCTTCAAATGAAAAAAATGACAATTCTTATGATTCAGCACTGGGGTTTAGGAGAAAAAAAAGTGCTGAGAGTGCTGGAGGCTTGTATAAATGTATTAATAAATAAAATAAATACATAATAAAAATAAAGACAATAAATACATTTTCTATAATAGAAAAAATGCATGAAAATGTAAAAATTTAAAACAATTTAAACTGAATAAAAAATAAATTAATCAACAAGTTAATCATAAAACAATACATTTCCACAATGAGAAAAAAAAATCATTATTTTGGCATATATATTTTTTCCATTATAAATAAGAAACAATACAGGCTCCTTTTAGGGTGTTTACATTACATGGGTTTTCAAATTATATATTTTCTTAAAAATGCAAATGAAAAACAATTCTAAGTGCAAATTTTAAGTGCACTCATAATAATTTAATGCACAGAGTTCTTTAAACAAAGAGGACCAGCATTCATTATTTATTTAGCTATAATGCACAAATAAAGAGAACAAAACTGACACCTGTAGTGTGCAAAAAAAAAAAAAAAAAAAAAGAGTAAAAACTAGGTAGAAAATAAGTCGCTTTGGACAAAAGCGTCTGCTAAATGACTAAATGTAAAAGTAACACAAGCACCTCTTTTTCTTGTCCTCTTCACTGGACGACGAACTTTCGTCTCGTTTCTGTCGGAGATGTTTCCTCTTCTTTCCTTTGTCTCGTTCTTTGCTTTTCTTCTCTTTTCCTCTTTCTCTGGCTGCCTCTCCATCGCTCTCGCTGTCCTCCAGAAGAGTGTAGGTTCGGTTCTTTCTTTCCATTTCCATGACCTGACGTTCAATTGCTCGAGCAGGTTTTTCAGCCACATGTTTTTTGGGAGCCTGAAAAAGAGGGTCATTAGATTTTCACAGTGAATTCAGTTATTACATTAAACATTCTGTCTACTGACCATAAAAAAACATACCTTGTCGTACAACTCATGTGCAAACGCTGTGATTCTTTGATCAATGTCAATGGTTCCAGTGTCCTGAAGCCGAGCCACAAAATCCTGAGGTCCAGACGACTTCTGAACCAGACCGATCATGAACTGGGCCACATATCGGTCACTCAAACCCAGGATGTCATGGAGCTGGTCACTAACCCACTGTTCCAGATTGGCCATTGTGACTGTACATCAAAAAACATGACAGGTGTTAAACTCAGATTCTGGAGGGCCACAGCTCTGCATAGTTTAGCTTTAACCCTAATTAAACACATCTGGGCCCCGTTTCAGAAAGGAGGTAAAGTGAAAACTCAGAGTATGTTGAGAAAGCAGGGTAAGTCAAGCCTGTTTCTGAAAGAGAGGCAATTTAACTCAAGAGTCCATTACCGTGGTAACTTACTCTGTGAACCTAACCTGGTCAGGAGCAGGTTTTATTCTCTAAACTCTAAGTTTCTGTCTGTCTCCTCCCCTTTTTTAAAGATAAAAGCGGTGTTTCTTGCCTTAGCCTTATGTTTCCACCCACCTATTTTTATGCGCATTTTGGATATGCGTATATATAAAAAAAATAATTGGTTGATGGAAACGCCAAGATGTGCATAAATGTTGAAAATGCACATAAAAAAAAACATATGCACAACTGAGTAGGATAAACTTTTTATATGATGATATGATATATGATGATGAAAATGTGTGTGAAAGGACAGTCCAGCAGGCTGAGCACATTGTAAAGCATCTGAAATGTTGTTTTGGTCATTCTAAAATGCCTTAAACGTTTCAGTATTAATGTTATTATATTATTAATGACCTCCAGAGCATCTGTTCTCCGCGTCTCATGGCTTCAAATGCCACCGCGCGTTCATTGTGTGTCGGCATTGTCCTCTGAGGTGAAAGTCATTTATTAAATAAAGAAAAAATTCATGCAGTTTCTTCTACCGCAGTAACTTCTGTTTTTACTGTTGATATTTGGCACCAGTTAATCAGGAAGTGACAATTTTGTTTTCTTTGATTCATTGTATGGAAACGCTGCTTTATTTGCATAACTTTTATGCGAAATTCCAGTTTTGCACATAAGTTTAATTCGCATCTTTAGATGGAAACAGCTATTCCATTCACACGAAGTCATGTACGAGAATGGCTTGTCAGTTTTTAATAATTAATTAGCTTAAATTCACTGACCTTCAACAGGGACATGTAACTAGATTAATGGGATTATTACTCGTTTTAAAAACAATTTTTTAGTACTGCTTACATTCTAAATGTTTTACATCAACCTCCACCACTTGATCAATAATAAAGGCAGACACACAAGTGCACTTTTACATCTATTAAAAAACTCAACTTTAGAAATTTTATCTTAAACTGATCAACGTGTGTAAAAGTGGAAACCCTAAATTAAACATTTCCACTGAACATTAAGTTAAGGTTATATGCATTCTTGTTTTAAATAAAAAAAATATGCAGTAGCCTATTTTATGTAATTTAATGCAGTTACATCTTAAATAACTTCAAAATTATAGACAATTCTCCACTTTTTCCAAGCGAAAATTTCATAAACTTCACACATTACATTACTTATTTTATTATATTTAATGATTTAAATACTTTAAATGTAAACTTACGCATTAACTTGAGCAGCTTCATTTTCCCACGCTAACTGTCTCTGTTTCACTGATGCAGTGGTGTAAATATATTGTCATATTTGCTATAACTTTGCATGAATTTGCATGAACACATGAACATGAAGTTCAATTGGAGTAAGAAAAGGTGATCTGACTCGTAATATCTGCGCTCTATTGATAATGCCTTTTTATAGTTACGGTGTGTGCGCTAAAGTCTGAGTAAATCTACTCAAAGTTGATTAACCTAACTCAGATCAGCTATTCTGAAACCAAAGTTTAAACTCTGAGTTGGTAGAACCTCCTTACTGAAACAGGCCCCTAATCAAACTAATTGAGACCTTTAGGCTTGTTTTAAACCTCCAGATAAGTGTATTGACGCGGGGTTGGAACTAAACTGTGCAGGGCTGCCGCCCTCCAGGATTACTAGATCATATAGTCATATGTAGGGCTGCACAATAAATTGTTTCAGCATCAATATCACAATTTGCACATCTGCAGTCACATCGCAGAACCTGCTATGTCAAATCAGGATTATAGTTGAGCAGGAGTTAAAAATAGACATAATTATAATTGCAAAGTTTAAAAATAAAGTTGCCAAAAATATATAATTTTCATGTCTTTTAAGGCCTGTTACTGTGTACGAACTTCAAGCCAGGTTAAAGCATTCAGGCACAGGAAATAACAATCTAAGTATTTTCAGAAAAGATTAACACATGCATTCATATGCAATAAAGATACAGTGTTATTTTTTTTTACATTTAATTATTTAATTCCTGTACCTGAATGATGGTAGACCCTCGGAAAAAAAATTAAAGCATGCAATTCATTTGTAACTTTGAATTATTTATTATTTATTTTTTATATTAATATTTAATTATTATTTATTTTGAATTATTTATTAATTATTATATTTATTTATCTGTATTTATCATTGCTTGTGATTTGGTTTATAACATTTTATGCATATGTGCTCCACTACAAAAACATCCTATTTTCAACCAAAAGTAGCATAAATTTATTAATGCTTTCCAAATAGAGATATTCATTTAATCTGTTATAATTATACTCAATTTTGCAATATGTATCGCAGAAAAATAAAATATTGCAATGTCAGTTTTTCTCAATATCGTGCAGCCATAATCATATGAACACATGAATAAATCGGAGGATATCAAAACAACATTTTATTTACGGCTACTGTTTTGTTTTTATATCTAACAAAAACAGTGGTAGAACGCTTAACTACATGTCGTAATGGTAAATAAACCCACAATCTGAATTGGACAGTACATTCACAACAGCAGGGGACTAACCTTTGAGGTAAAGTTGCTTTTATATTCACACATTAAGACTTTCTCCCTAATAATATAGCTTCAGAAAAGTATTCTTTGCCACACTAAGTAGTGAAATCATATTAGCAGCCAACGACTATCAGAGTATAACATTGTTCACGGTCAGATAAATAGTGCTAATGTTGTTTTGAAGTCATTCTTACATGTGACTTCAGACCCA
>CAIGQZ010000379.1:18910603-18942826 GCA_903798205.1 Danio tinwini
TGGCTTTTATAATGTTTATAGATTTATTTATTTATTTTAAATGTTTTGGTCCATTTGCATTTATTTGATCAATCTAAACTTCAATACTTCACGTTCACTACATTTAGCACAGCTTTTCCATCTACAATAAAACTCCCCGACTTTTCATTTTACTGTGTTTCAGTCTCATCCAGGTACCAGTGTGACCGCAATATCTCTGTATGACGACAATGCCAGTTCAAAGCCAATGTGGGAACAGGTGAATGGATTTCGAGAGGCCATCAGACCCATCATGGAGAGCGCTGAAGATGGTGTCCATCTTATTTGCTACTCACAAGGTAAAATAGCCAACAGGGGGGACTTAGTGATTTGAGTGCCCTAAACAACTTCAGGTATGGGGTCCAAGCATTAAAAACCGAAACGTTCTCTTTTTATATATATTTGTTGCATTTGGGTTGTAAATGTTGCTGCATGTTAACAATATACTTTTAAGTGTAACATATATCATCTTAATGTGAAATCAAATGCAATATACTCACATGTACAGTTAATTAGCCCTACGTGTGGTTTTATTTTACTATTTGCATGTGCAGTACAGATGGAGCGCTCCACTATTTCTGAGGGTCCCCGGTTTTGAAGAGAAGTAATAACATTATAATCTTAATGGCTATTGACAGATTTTACAACATGTATATGACAACGTGTGCTCAAGAAGGTTGTTTTATTTATTTGTATAATTTTTAAAGACCGTATTAGTACTTACAATTTTAAATAACGTCTATTTCTACTGTACATTCACGGGTACGCTATTTATTTAAAATAGACTCAATATAACAGATGGAAAATTATCCAAACCTCAAACTCCTTTTAATTTTAACAGGTGGTTTGATCTGTCGAGGAGTTCTTGCTACCCTTCCTCATCACAATGTTCACTCTGTGATATTCCTGTCTTCACCACTAGCTGGCCAGTATGGAGGTCAGTGACGTCAACACTGCAATATTTATTCTCATTCAAGAAACTAGACATCATGCACATGCATAAGTGCTTTTTCCATGCTCATGCAGATTCAAATTACATCAGCAAGTTTTTCCCTTCATTGATCAAGTCAACACTGTACAATGCTTGTTATACTACACGAGGACAAAAAATATCGAGCTGTAGCTACTGGAAAGGTATGTAGGTGTGGAACTTTCATGCAATCGTTTGATCACCGCTCTGTCCACATTTAATTACATTTTAATCTGTTGCTTTGTCTTGTAGATCCACATCAAATAGAAAAGTATTTGAAGTACAGCATCTTTTTGGCCCCGCTGAATGGAGAAGTAGAAACTTTCCACACTAAAGGTAATTAAAGAATGTGTTCACACCAAAAAACATAACATTCTGTTATTAATTAATTGCCCTCATGTCACTCCAATCATTTGAGACCATCGTTCTTCACCATACAAATGAATATATCTAGGGTTAAATCTTAAAGCTCATCCTCCACAGACTATAATGGTCCTAAGACATTCAAAGAGAAGCTTTTAATATGATTATAGTTAAACCACTGGAGTCACATGGAATGTTCTGACGATGTTTTTGGTTTGTTTTCTGGACTGATGCTTTTATATGGAATATGAATTTCATCTAAAATATCTTAATTCGTGTTCGGAAGTTAAATTTAATGTCTCCGGAGATCACATGAGGGTGAGTTAATATTTAAGGTGCAGTGTGTAAGATTGACACCCTGTGACAGAACTAGGTATTGCAGTTTTAGTCCAAAACCCTTTTTATTTATTTAAACCTGGCCCCTCTGGGAACTCCACATATGCAGGTTGCCAGATTGAAGACACTAACTTGAGCGAGCGTGCCTGATTATTGCATCTACACCTTAACTACATGCTACAAAAGTTATCTTTTTTATGTTAAGGGAGTTTAGTTCCCAGCAGCATAAACTAAGATCACCTCAGGTACTGATTGTGAGGGTTTTTATTTAAATTTTTTTTGTGAGTTTGAATATAGTTTACAACCTTTTTATTTCCATATTGAAAGCAGATATTTTACCCCAGATCTTGAAAATGATGAACTGACTTTGTGCCAAGCAACAAATATCAGTTACTTATCAGCATGTACTTTTTAAATGTTAAGGAGGTTTAATATGTATAACATTGTAAATCTTACCATTTTCATTGCAGTGCATTGCACTATTCTGTGCTTCTATGTAAATGGTTGTATTTCAATACTTCTGTTGTGTGCAGACAGACAATTTGCTTGTTGCGTAGTGTTAGAAATGTTTTACAATGTATGCTGTTCGGCTCATGTTTACCTTTTTTTTTGTAATATTTATATTATCTGTTACTTAAATACCGCCTTATGGGGATTTTTATAGCTCTTAATCTACATTTTTATTTTGGAGGCTGCTGCTGTCCTCCAGATATCGTATTTTCGGGCCATGGCCGCATATGTTTTTGAGCCTTAAACTGAAATGAAATGTGTTTTGCACCAAGGCAACCAGAGGTGCAGAAATATAATTGCGTAAACTGGCAGTGGGCTGGTTATAGAGACTAACACCAAGACATTCCATGACACAAACCACACTGTTTTTATAGATTGATAGAAAGTAACTGACTTTCGCATTGTTTTCAGATGAACAAGTATGTTCACTTAGAATGTTTCTTAAACATCTGCAAATATTTAGTTTTTATTTTTCAGAAATGTCAATCTTGCATAAAGCTTTTTAACAATTTTCATTTTGTGGTAACCTAATCGTTAAATAAAACTAGCTGGAGTTTGTGCAGGTCAGATGACCTATGTACTTTTTTAGTTCTGTTGCCTTGACTTTTTTTTTTTTTTGTGGGTTTTTTTTCTTTTTGTGTTCTTGCAGCGTGGCGCAAAAATTTTCTGCGCATAAAAACCATGGTGTTGCTTGGCGGACCAGATGATGGCACTATTAAACCATGGCAATCAAGGTCTCCACGAAAGCACACACAATTTACCCAAGCCTCTTTCACATTTAAACCCAGTCATTCTCTTGCCAAATTAGCATTCAAAGTTAATTTAAATCATTTTTAAAGATTAAGAGAAATCCTACTGTAAATATCTGATCTGGTTAATATTTTAACAACTCCATGTCTAATTTTTTTATATATATATTTATCTTTTTATATTTTCTCTTGTCCTGGCAGTGAGCCAAAGTATTTATTATTATTATTATTATTATTATTATTTAAATTGTTTTTTTTTTTTTTTTTTTTTTTGCCATCTTTAACCTTTTACGGTTCTGATGTGTTCATTTTTACCTCCCCCACAGTATGTTCGGGTTTTACAACCGCAATGAAAAGGTGATTGGTATGGAACATCAGGATGTAAGTGAACATGTTTATTCTTGCTCGGCATTTAATATTACTCAAGAAATCTACATTTATTCTTGTCTTGTTTAAGATCCATTATTGATGTTTTTTTTTTTCCCTCCTAACCATTTCATCCCTTTCTCCAGTATTATATTAGTGATGCCTTTGGCCTGAAAACACTGAACCGAAGAAATGCCATTGTGAAGTGTATCGTCCCTGGTGTTAAACATGATTCCTGGACTACAGACCACAAAATCTACAAGAAATGCATAGAAAAGTGGCTCACGTGATCTACAGAAGGGAAAAACTAATTTCCTTCAAGCAAAAGCACAATCCTAAATGCAGTCATGTTCTGTGTAGATTATGATTGTACTCCTACTGATCCATCGTCTTTTCAGTCATAATGTAATCATTTACAACTGATAATAAAATGATTGTGAAATGGAGTTGCTTGCTATTTGTGTACTGTAAAATCAGTTTAAAGTGAAAATCTCTTGCTTGTATGCTGTTCTTAACTTTTGCATTCATCAATGTCCTGAAAACAAATTGCATAATTTCCAAAATATATGAAGTAGCAAAGCTGAAATACTGGTAAAAATTTCTGAGAACTAAATCAGTTGAATGAAATCTAAATGAATCAATAGATCCTCCAGAATGCAGGTGAGATCAGGAAGAGTGTGACAAACCATAAAGTAATTTTCAATGCTTATGCAAAAATAAACAATATAGCAGCAGTTCAGCTTTGAACAACAGGAGGCGAAGAATGTTTGGTAAATTTATTTACTCTAGTTGCAATAAACGTCTTTACGGAAGAATTGATTGTCTCAGTTCTTTGTGAAATATTTACATGCATCAAATCCTCATGTTCACCAGGGGTCTGTTGCAGAAGGGAGATTAGATAAACTTATTCTGAAGTAACATTCATACAAACTGGAAAATGAAATAAAAGTGCATTTTTCAAAAGAAAGCTATTTTAGTCTTCATTCCTTAGGGGATCTAAATTAAGTACAAAAATTTGCCCATGGGATAGCATGAAATGAATAGTCATACTGTCTGTGTGTATGTGACAAATACAATTTGAATCTGAATTGGAAACCCGTTCACAGTACAGTAGAGCAGGTGACCAGCTTGAACTTCATATTTTATGAAAGCAGTGTTTTATTTCAGACAAAGTTAATATTACATGAAACATTGTGAGTGACCGCCACTGATCCATATAGAATAACTTGTCTATTATAGATCAGTGGCGACAACAGGTCAACACTACACATTTGTGTTTTCAGTTATTGTGATGCTTTGGAGATTTCATTCATTTCCCTTCGGCTTACTCCCTTTTTTCATCAGGGCCCGGTTTTTCAAAAGGTTTAATCCGGATAAAATTGATCCGGATTTAGTAATCCTTTTTCTGCGATCTGTGATCACGTAATCCAGCTTACTTTGAGCCAGTTTTTCAAAGCAACATAGGATTGGATCAATCTGATCCAGATAGGAACTTTTCAGGATCACTAAATCTGGATAACCAGTGCTCAAACAGGATAGGAAATCACAATGTAGAACTATAGATACTTAAAAGAGCAACAAGTAGAATAGCCAGTGTGAGGTCAATATAGCTTTTTTTTTTATTTGAAATTAAAACACACATTTAAAAAAATAAATAACTAAAAATAATTTCAAATATAGATGTATTGAATTAAAAAAAGACTTGATGCCAAAAACTCACAATAGTTTCAGACTTCCTCATCTGATGTGGAGAGACCAGCTTGTCTGAGTGAGCGTAGCCTTTAGGAGGCAGATCTCAAGTCTGGCCTTGGTTTGCTGCAGTTTGGTCAGAGTCAGTTGTTCCTCTGCCAGACGAAGCTGTGCTTCTGCCCTTTCAGTCACTTTTTGCAATTGTTGAAAATGATTTCAAAAGTCAGTGATTGCCATTCTTTGCATTTTTTGGTTTTCTGTTATCATTGCATACCTCACTAATAAATACTCTAAAAACAAAACTATTTTTACATTGTAATGAGTATATATATTTTATTTAGTGACAGAATGAAATGTATTGTTTTTGGTCAATTTTGACAGCTGTTTGGGGGATTATTTTATGAGGCCAAACTCTTTCTACTTTGCTGTAGGCCTACACTGAAAGGCTGAATACGTTAAAGCCTACCTGACGGATAAACAAATACAATTAAAACCTTTGAATAAATATGATCTCTTGTAAGATACCGCTGCATGATCTAAATATAGGATTATTTGATACATTTTTAAAGTTTTCATTACATTTTGGGCATGAAATCCTTGTTGAATCCACCCTTCTGATGGGATCAGTTTAATCCAGATTTTTTGGATCAAAGTGATCCAAATCCTACAAAAAAGGGTCTGAAAAACCCAAACTAAAGGTTTGATCCAGATCAAAACCAAGATTGGATTACGTGATCTAATCCGATTATGTAATCCGTTTTTTCTTTTAAAAAACCCATTTTCAAGATTTGATCCAATCCGTTATCCAAAATCCTAGTAGATTACTTTTGAAAAAAACAGGCCCAGGGGTCGCCTCAGCGGAATAAACCGCCAACTTATCCAGCATATGTTTTACACAGCGGATGCCCTTCCAGCTGGAACCCAGTAATGGTACACACACACACACACAACGGCCAATTTAGTTTATTCAATTCACCTATACCACGTCTTTGGACTTGTGGGGAAACCGAAGCAAACCCACGCCAACACGGGGAGAACATGCAAACTCCACACAGAAATGCCAACTGACCCAGCCGGGACTAGAACCAGAGACCTTCTTTCTGTCAGGTAACAGTGCTAACCACTGAGCCACCGTGTCGCCCTGCTTTTGAGATTTGCACCTATGAAATCAAACGCACTTTGTGCACGCAGTATTGTGGTTTATAGACAAAAAAAATTGAATATTGTAATATTCCAATCGTTAAACTTTAGTTGCAAACAGGTTGCAAATCCACCACACGCCTTTTTTATCAACATTTAACACAACGTCCGGGTCAAGATAATCTGTCAAAATAAAAGTCACAAACAACCAGGGGTGTCCTGGCCATGGACACAAAATAAGCTTATAGAAATGTCAACTGGGTATAAATTTGTATGTAATAATAACTTATTGTGAAAAGCACAATCGAGTTCGGTGACTTAAGTCACGTGAACGATGTTAGTTTTTCCAGCGGCCATAGAACAGGCAGTGCACGATGACGTCAGAGCATTAGCTTAAAATTTCCCTTTGGGGTTTTACAATGGAATTTTCTCAATATTTGATTAAGATAGCCATCTGTTATGTATTTAAAGATTATACTAAATAAAGATCATAATAAATAAAAGCGTTTAGGGCTGCGAGTCTGTCAGTTATGTTTACCACTGGTGCTGTTTTTCTGATTCTCAAAGGTATACTTAAAATATTTTATAGATGTTTTGTTGCGTGTTTAGTTCTATACGTTATGTTTTAGTCATGTTTCCACCAAGTTGTGAGATTTAAATCCTGCATAGTTTGCGCTACGCGATTTTGTACAATTGCTGTCAAAATAAAAGTCCAAAATAATGCGTGAAAAGCACCGTGTTCTCCTTGCAATGTAATCAGATTTTCCCACAGTTATCTATATCGCATGCACTTAGTAAAGTTAAAACATGGTAAAACACATGAATATGACATACGTGTATAAATAATAACGTATTTATCTATATTTTGCAAAACAAACAAACAAACAAAAAAACAACATTAATTTTTTGAAACGATGTACGCTATTTGTCTTCTATAAAGTTGTTGGAGGTCTTTGTAAGCACTCTTAGTCAATACCAACAAAAAATAGTGAAACATTCTCTTTAATAAAGTGAAATGCTTGCGTTTCACTTGCATTCTTCTGATTTACCACATCAAATGGGCAAAAGAGGAAGCGGTCTAGGCCTATAAAAGCATCACCTCAAGTGACAAACCATCACATGCGAACAACTTACAGCTGCATTAAAGCGTCTGAAGCACAAATCCGCAGGTTTGAGCGTCTTGCTAAGGTAAGTCTCGTCTTATTGGGTTCATAATATAGTTTTGGCTAAATAAAGTTATTATTATTAAACATAATAAATAAATATGTTAATGTTTGATTTCAGATTATAGGCTGTTGTCGCGATGACTGATGGCTGCAGACCATGTGTTTTCATCTGGGCTGTGTTACTGCTGCTCCCCTCAATCATCATGGCGTACAGACCAGTGATTATAGTTCACGGGCTAATAGATGGACCTGCACAGTTTGAGGTGCTGACGAATTTTATAAACGAGGTAAAAATTTCTTTTTTTTTTTTTTTTTAATTATTATTTTTTATTATTATTATTTTTTTTGCTTTACCGATGTCATTATATTTATTTTTATTTGTGTGTGTGTGTGTGTGTGTGTGTGTGTGTGCATTATAGCTATTATATATGTACATCTCTGCATGAAGTAAAAGACCAACTGTTAATCTAATGTAATATCAAACCGAAAATATTTTGGTGCTTTCCAGATGTGCTTAAGTGTGTGTGAAGTTTAGAAACTGAGAGGTTTAGAAAAGTGTGTGGGGTGTGTAGTTTTTTTATTATTATTTTTATTTAAGATCATTGCATTTATTTGATCAAAAAATGTGGTTAAAATATTACACAGACTTCACAATTCTAAATCAAAGCTAGTAAAATCTATGCCTCGGTTTTCCCCACATGCGACAAGTGCTGAGGAGTTTTTATTTCTATTTATTAATTTTTTTTGGTAGTGTTCAAATTCAGATTATAATTTTTTTTTTGGTTAGAAATATTTTAGTTCTTTTGCTAAGGTTTACGATTATGTTTTACTCCCTAACCCAATGATTGCAATTTTTGGCTGGTCAGAATTTCTGTAGAATCTCAACCAAAACGAACGGTTACCTGTTCAGTATGGCACGATCATAGCTAAGAAAGTTATTCTTTGTTTCTGAAAGAAAAATGTTAGGCCTCTTAATTTTCTGACTGGCTTCTTGGACTCACCTCCACTTTACATTTGGACAGAATTAGATATACCTCTTCTGGAACTCTGTGAAATTTGATAATGTGGAATCCAGTCTTTTTGTTTTAACCATAAAACTAATAGTGCTGTTTGATTTCTGAAGATTTTTAAGTTTTTCTTTTTTTGTCTCCTCTCTCTCTCTCTTTACATCCATTGGTGTGTCATTTTTTTTTTTGTAGGTCATACTGTATACAGTGCTCAGCATAGTTGAGTACACTCCATTTTGAAAATAAATATTTGTATCCATTTCTCAGTGAATATAGGCAATGCATTATGGTGCATTTAATCAAGACAGCTTTATTAAACAAATATATTTATTTAAATAATATTTTAGTCACAGAATATATTTAGAAATTTAAAGATAATACAATTAAATTCAAGCAAAATATTGGCAAAAAATTACAACCTACAAAATTTCTACCAAATTTTCCCTCAAATTATTATTATTATTATTATTATTATTATTATTATTATTAATATTATTAATTTTATTTTTTTTAACTAGTATTTAATATTTTTCTATTACAATTTGGGTGTACTAATTTTTGGAGCATTATTGTAAGATATATTTTTTTTGGATCAGCTCTAGATTTGGCTTCAGTACTGACTAATCTAATGTATATGCACACATAATATTGTATAGCTTTCTAATTAATAATATGAATTTTTTAAAGATAGATTTGTGAGGGGCGTATATGCTGAGCACTGTATGTCGTGCATGTCACCATTTTCCCTTGTTTCATGCTTTATTTTACATTTTGCACTGATTATTATTGTTTCATGATCGGTTTGTCTGTCTGCTCTTATTTTTTCTATGTCTGCACAAACTATTTAAAAAAAAAATCCTATATATACACATACACAGTGCATCTGGAAAATATTCATAGCGCTTCACTTTTTTCCACCTTTTTTTTTTTAGTTACAGCCTTATTCCAAAATTAAATTAATTTATTTCCTCAATTCTACACAATACCCCATAATGACAATGTGAAAAGATTCATTTGAAAATGTTGCAAATTTATTAAAAATAAAAAAGCTGAAAAATCACATGTACATCAGTATTCACATCCTTTGCCGTGAAGCTCTAAATTGAGCTCAGGTTCATTCTGTTTCCACTGATTATACTTGAGATATTTCAGCAGCTTAATTGGAGTTCACCTGTGGTAAATTCAGCTGATTGGACATGATTTGAAAAGGCATACTCCTGTCTATATAAGGTACCAGGATTGACAGTGCATGTCAAAGCACAAACCCAGTATGAAGACAAAGGAATTGTCTTCAGGCACAAGGCTGGGGAAGGTTACAGAAAAGTTCTGCTGCTCTGAAAGTTCCAGTGAGTACAGTGGCCTCCATCATCTGTAAGTGGAAGATGTTTGGAACCACCAGGACTCTTCCTAGAGCTGGCCGGCCATCTAAGCTGAGTGATCGGGGGAGAAGGACCTTAGTCAGGGAGGTGATCAAAAACCCGATGGTCACTCTGTCTGAGCTTCAGTGTTCTTCTGTAGAGAGAGGAGAACCTTACAGAAGAAAAACCATCTGTGCAGCAATCCACCAATCAGGCCTGTATGGTATGTGGTCAAGCGGCACATAGCAGCATGCCTGGAATTCGCCAAAAGGCATCTGAAGGACTCTTAGACCATAAGAAACAAAATTCTCTGGTCTGATGAGACTAAAACTGAACTCTTTGGAGTAAATCCCAGGTGTTATGTTTGGAGAAAACCAGGCACCGCTCATCACCAGGCTAATACCATACCTACAGTGAGCAGCAGCAGCAGGAACTGAAAGACTAGTCAGGATAGATGGGAAGATGAATGCAGTAATGTTCAGAGACATCCTGAATGAAAACTTGTTTCAGAGTGCTCTTCACCTCAACCTGGGGCGACGGTTCATCTTCCAGCAGGATAATGACCCAAAGCACACCGCCAAAATATCAATGGAGTGGCTTCACAACAACTCTGTGACTGTTCTTTAGTGGCCCTGCCAAAGCCCAGACCTAAATCCTATTGAACATCTCTGGAGAGATCTGAAAATGGCTGTACTCTGTCGCTTTTCATCCAACCTGATAGAGCTTGAGTGGTACTGCAGTAAGTAATGGGCAAAAATTCCCAAAGACAGGTGTACCAAGCTTGTGGCATCATATTCAAAAAGACTTGAGGCTGTAATTGCTGCCAAAGGTGCATCAACAAAGTATTGAGCAAAGGTTGTGAATACTTATGTACATTTTATACAAATACAAATACATGTATTTTTTATTTTTTATTATTATTATTTTTTTTAATTTCAAATTTATCATTTTACGTTGTCATTATGGGGTATTGTGTGTAGAATGTTGAGGAAATAAATCTATTTAATCTATTTTGGAATAAGGCTGTAACATTAAAAAATGTGGAAAAAGTGAAGCGCTATAAATACTTTCTGGACGCTCTGTGTATATGTCTATCTACACATGTAAATTTTATGGAAAAAAATTGGAAACTTTCATTGATTTCTTTAAACAGTGGTGCTAATTGTGCTGCCCAAAATGAATATAAATCTGTCAAACTATGCCTTTTTTTTTTTTTTTTTTTTTTTTTATGCAACAAAAAAGTCCTCCTAAAAGATGGCATTTTGAGCAATTTAATCAGTAGCATACATATCCAAACATATCGTAAATCCAGAGAAACGTTTATTTATAAAAAAAAATTGTGTAACCCGTTTAAATGAGTAACTTTTGGGTCAAAACATTTTACTATAAAATGCAGAAACGCCTTTAGGAACAGTTGTATAACCTTTTGTTTTTTTCAGATCTGTCTTACAGTTTGCCACATTTTAGCACAGTTCTTCTTTAGCATCTGGAATGAAACTACCCGACTTCTCATTTTACCGTGTTTCAGTCTCATCCAGGTACCAGTGTGACCACAATAGCTCTGTATGACTACACGGCCAGCGTAAAGCCAATGTGGGAACAGGTAGAAGGATTTAAAGAAGCCATCAGTCCCATCATGGAGAGTGCAGAAGATGGCGTCCATCTCATCTGCTTTTCACAAGGTCGTTGAAATTCATAACACAAGCAATGATATAACAGTAAGAGCTTTTGTTATACACTTCACTGGCAAAAGTTTGGGTCTGTATTAGATTTTAGTGCCTTTTTTAAAAGACCTCTTATATTGTTGGAGCCATATTGTAAAATGGCATTTGGCCATAACTGTGGCATCACTGCATTAAGGAAGTGTGCTTTGGTAATAAGGACCCAGTTTTTGACTGTAGCATACAATATAGATGATAGAATCATGTTGTTTTGGTTGGACTTCATAGCGTATTTAAACATCAGTGGTTTAAAGTGAGTTTCCTGAAGAAAAGCTGCATTGGAAAACAAAGACGTTTTACCTAAATCTATTTTTAAGTGAAGTTTATTTATAAACTAATTTCGAGAGGATCACGTGCTTATGATTGCTAGCGGCTGGACCCACATTATCCAATTCACTACGCACCAATCAGATGATCCCTAAGCTACTATAAATACCCCGGGTTTCATATCACTGCTATCTTTGCTTTTGAAGAATCCCCCCCCATCCACCCCTACCAACCAGCGGGCATTTCTGTGCGGAGTTTGCACATTCTCCCCGTGCTCACGTGGGTTTCTTCCGGGTACTCCGGTTTCCTCCCACCGATTAAAAACATGCAACCATGCAATCACTACGATGGGGGAGTTCTCGAGATCTACCTGATGCAACGGGAGGGAGCCCCGGGCTCGAGGATCTCATGAGCTCAGGGCTCTCTCCCGGGACAGCATGCCAAACAAGCTTTATAATCAATCATCAGCTAAGTGTGAACTCTTGAAATGCGTACAAAACTTGCTCACTCTACCAACGATAGCGGCAATTGGAAAGCTGCTACATATATACTTACCAAGGCTGTTGATTTAAAAATTTTTAAATGCTTAAATATTTAATGTGTTTTTTTATTTTATTAATATTATTATTTTAATTTTTTTAAATAGTTAAATATCATGACTTGGGTTTTCATAACTTGTGTATTCTTTACACTAGGGTTGCATGGTTTACCGGTATTATGGTAGTATTGCAATACTATGGCTCCAAAGTAATTGCGGTGCCACTGTAGTTTGTAAACGGTAGTATCGCCATTAACAGTTTATTTACAGTAGATAATGTTTCATGTGGAAAAGTCACTAAAATGCTCACACGTTTGTGCAACAATAGACCATTTTATTTGAATAGTCTGTGGAGCCCTTTAAGGTTGCACGTTTACTGACGTTTTAAACACACACCTGAATCGGTTAATTTCTGTTCCTGTAAATATGATTTAGTAGCTACAACAATCTCTTAAAAAGAATGACTCCAATGAAATTTTGAATGACTTTGTTACCTAAAAACAGTAGATGAAAAACCCAAAATAGCAACAGGAAAAATTGAAACCATTTTTGACCACTTCATATAGCCTAATTTTGTTGGTAAAATGCTCTTTTTGTAATTTCGTAATTTGTATATTTTAATGTATTTTTTGCTAGCCTACAAAGTAAACAAAAAGAATGAATACATTTTAGGAGAAGTGACGTGCAAATAATACTTTCTTTCAATAATAAGGGAATTATGAATTAAACTCAAGTAAAGCTATTATAACATGTAAAAAATAGTATTTCAGACAATTTTCTTTATAATTTGAGGTATAAATTACAGTATCGCAGTACTATTTGGTACCGTGATACTTCAGCTGGTGTAGTATCGTAAGATGATTTAATGGTATCGCGACAACCCTACTTGACACTGAAATAAAGGTACAAAATCTGTTACTGGGGTGGTATCTTTTAAAAAGTACACTTTGTACTGTACAGGTGTACAGTTATACCTTTTTAGGGTACACTTTTGAACCTTTTTTTTTTTTTTTTTTTTTTTTTGAGGTATTGTGAGGTACACATTTGTACTTTAGGTATTTACAACCTTTTTAAAAAAAGGTATCTTCCCAGTGACCGATGTACTTATTTCTGAGAGTATAGGCACACTTTTAGTATAGACTAAAGTTCAAAATAATCGTACCATCCTCAAACTTAAACTCCCCTTTTATATAATTTTCACAGGTGGTTTGATATGTCGAGGAGTTCTTGCTACCCTTCCTCATCACAACGTTCACTCTCTGATATTACTCTCTTCACCACTAGCTGGCCAGTATGGAGGTCAGTGTCGTGCACACCACAATATTTCTCTTCATTCAAGAAACTAGACCTTTGTAAAAGAGGTGTATGATATGAAAGTACTGACCCTTTCCTTAAGACAACAATCATGTGTAAAATTCTTCATTCTGGGGAAAGTGGTTGAGAGGAAATAATCCCCCGGTTTCACAAACAAGGTTTAAGGCTAGTCTTGGATTAAATTGCATTTTTGAGCTCTCTTAACTGCCATATTTTAAGACCTCTCACTAAAAAGTTATCTTCAGTGTCATTTTTTTTTTTTTTTGTCTCCAGGTGCACACCAGTAATGTATTTTTCTAAGGCCGTTTTAATAAACGTGGCTTAAATAGTCTAATTTAACTAAGGTCTAGTCCTGGCTTAAGCTAAGCCTGGTTTGTGAAACTGGGTCGTAATGTTTTAACTAGGGATGCTCTAATCGATCGGCCAGAGATCAGTATCGGCTGATAATCACATGTCATGATTCGATCAGTACTCGCTGATTTTATGCACTGATTGCAAGTGTTATAGGTCCACAGCGCTACAACACGTGAGCAGTGTTATTTTAATAGTAATAGTGAATGGTATTTATTTTATTTATTTATTTTATTTATTTTTTTTTTTTTTACCGGTTTTACTTTTTTGTAAAGCTGCTTCTGGCCATTACATGTGTGCAACATCATTAATTTTTTCTTTTAGTTAAGGCGAGATCTCGTACATAGAGGGAAAATGTGCTTATGCAATGACAAAGTTATATAAAGCTTGAAGCATCAGAATTGGGACTTGGTATCGACTGATCACAATGACAAGGAATTGGTACTAAGTATCGGCTGCAATAATCGTGATCGGAGCATCCCTAGTTTTAATTTAATTTAACATTTTATATTCAGTGTAAAACCAAAAAAATGAGGGTAACTCAAATTATTTGAGGAAACGGATTGCAACAAACCATTTAAGTTAAACTAATCCTAATGAGTACTGTGAACTTAATCCATTTAAGTTGAAGTAATGAATTATTCAATTAACTCATTACCTCATAACACTGAGTTAAAAACTCCTTTCAAATGAGTAGAATTAACCTTAGGTCAATTGAGTTAACTGCACTCATTTCATTTGATGAAGTTGACGGTTGGGTTTTACAGTGTGTATCTGGAATTCCCCTTTTTTTTTTTTTTTTTTTTTTTTTTTTTTTTTTTTAAATGTCAAATGCAAAATTGAGGCCTTAAGTCTTAAATCTACTGAAATGTTGTGTTGTAGGTATTAAATCTTTTTTTTATTTTTTTTTTAAATAAAATTATTTTATTATTATTATTATTGTAGACTGAAGTAATTGACAGCTATGTTTTGTTCTATTCTTGGTAATGGTTATAGAGTTTGTGTAATTTTTTTTATTATTATTATATAATAATAATAATAATAATAATAATTATTATTATTATTATTATTATTATTATTATTATTATTATTAAACTATCTGTAAGAAATCTAGGTTTTATTCTAGATTCTGGCCTTCTATTTGACAAACAGGTAAATGTAGTAGTTAAATCCTCATTATTATTATTAATTTTTTTCAGCTGAGATTATTAGCCAAAGTGAAAGGCCTGACTTCGAGATCTTAATCCATGCCTTTTGTATCATCACGCTTGGGCTACTGTAACCCAATTTATGTGGATATTGGCCTATATAAACCATCTTACAGTAGTCCAAATGCAGTCACTATAGGCTTCTTACTGGCACCCACAAGTTTAAATGCATTACTCCTATCCTGTGCTCCCTAAATTGGTTGCCGATATGTTTTAGAATTGTTAAAAATTTGAATGTATGTTTTTAAGGTATTAAACGGCCAGGCTCCGACTTCTCTCTCTACTCTTATTACTGTTAAAATATCTGTCGAATGTTTCATCGAACCAGAAAATGTAGTAGTTCCCAGATCCAAATTGAAGGAAAAGGACGATTGAGCTTTCTCTGTAGTAGCTCCTAAAATGTGGAACGGGCTACCTATGTCCATTAGAACAATTTCCAATGGATCTTTGTTCAGAGGAAAACTAAAACTACACATCCTACACTTTCAGAAAGAAAGGTACAGAAGCTGTCACTAGGGTGGTACCTTTTCAAAAGATACATATTTGTACCCAATAAGTCCACATTGGTACCTCAAAGGTGCATATTAGTACCTTTTGAGGTACCATATATGGACCCTTCAGGTACAAATATGTACCTTTTTGAAAAGGTACTGCCCCAGTGACAGCTCCTGTACCTTTATTACCTCCTATACCTTTATTGAGTGTAGAAGGAGCTTTTAAATTGGGAGAAAATTGATCCTATCTACATAGAATACCTACCTGTCTGGTGTCTTATTTATCGTTGATGCTGTGTGTACAGCACAATGGTCAACAACTGTTGTTTTATTGCACTTTCTAAATAAATAAACTAAACTATTATTAAACAAAATTGTTATTGTATTAATAAATGTAAATATTTTTTTTATCATTATTTGATAGGGCAAGTAAAAATCTTTTCTAACTGGGATATTCGAAAAAAAAATCCTTAGCATTTTGACCTGTAAAAGTCTAAATGTTTTTTATTTAATTCATAATGGTCTTTAAAATGCCTTAACATTGTGAAACCTGCAGACACCCTGAGCTTTGATTATATAACCCTTAACAGAACTCTGTATGGCAGAATCTGATCAAACATAGATACTTGTGAATGTAAATAAGATTGTATTAGACCTCGTACAAATCAATATCCCTTTTTTTTTTCTTTTTTTTTTTTTTTTACAGATTCAAGTTATTTTAAATACTTTTTCCCTATATTCATCAAGTCAAGACTGTACAATTTTTGTTATACTTCATTTGGACAAAAAATATCCATCTGCAACTACTGGAATGGTAAGTAGAGATGCAACTTTCATTCAACAATTTGATCACTACTCAGTCTGCATTTAATAATATGCACCCGTTTCTTTGTCTTGTACATAGATCCACATCGAAGAGAGAGATACTTGAAGTACAGCGTCTTTCTGGCCCTGCTGAATGGTGAAGTAAACCATGATAACTCGACAGGTAATTAAAGAAGACCGACTCTCTGTAACTGGTGTTTATGTGCTGCTCAGATGACCGCTTTTGCTTGGCTTGTGTCTGTGTGTGTACATTTTCAGTTCTGTAGTCTTAACTTGTTTGGTTTGCTTCTGTTTTCTTGCAGAGTGGCGAAACAATTTTCTGCACATAAAGAAGCTGGTTTTAATTGGCGGACCAGATGATGGCGTTATTACACCATGGCAGTCAAGGTCTCCTCAAATAGCACCTTAAGTTTACCTGAGAATCATTCACACATTAAACACCTTAAAAATGAGGTTTCTGGCTTTTTTGCCAGTTAGACACTACATCAGTATAAAAATGCTTTAGTTTCACCCTCTAGCCAATTTGAGTGATCCATAAGGGATTATGTAAATCTAGCTAGCAGTGTAATAAATTGGATAAAATGTAAATCCAGCTGGTTGTTTTCTCAGAATAAAACTACTCTGGGGTGCATTTCCGAAAACCATAGTTGGCTAACTAAGGTTGCAAGTTCCGTTGTACAAACCTAGTTCGTTGATTTTAGCACTTTTAAATCTGTGTAAAATTCATTCATTTTCCTTCCCTTTATTAATCTGGGGTTGCCACAGCGAAATGAACTGCCAACTTATCCAGCATATGTTTTACACAGCGGATGCCCTTCCAGCTGCAACCCATCACTGGGAAACACCCATACATTCTCATTCTCTCATACACACACACACACACACACACACACACACACACACACACACACACACTACAGGCAATTTAGCTTACCCAATTCACCTGTATCGCATGTCTTTATACTTGTGGAGGAAAAAAGCACCTAGAGGAAACCCACGCAAACACGGGGAGAACATGCCAACTCCACACAGAAATGCCAACTGACCCAGCTGAAGCTTGAACCAGCAACCTTCTTGTTGTGAGGCGACAGCGCTAATCCCTGTGCCACCGCGTCGCTAATGAATTTATTATTCATAAATATTTAATTCATCGCCGCCTACGACGACTATGCCATCGTCCATCGTGATGTTTCACATTAGACTTCATACGATGCCAAATTGTTCAACATCGCCCAACATTATTATTATTATTATTATTATTATTATTATTATTATTAATATAATTATTATTATTAATTTATTTTTATATTTGGCTGTGTATTGCTCTGACTCTCTCAAGAGGTGTCAATCAAAGTGCCTGTTTAAACACTGTATGCTATTGGTTGTTTGCTACTGATGTCCTACCTTCTTGTAGATGTGCTCATGAACTCCAGGCCAAAGCCTGAGTAAACAAAGTTAATGATTAATAATGGTGTACCAGCAAAGCTTGATTTTTGAGAATGTTTACACAAGATTTGGTTACTTGGGACCTTTTATGCAAAAATCACTTTTCATAAGGGGGGTTAAACACCATTGAGCTGCAAGACAGTGGATATAGACCGCTTCTAATGGTACAACTATTAATTTAATTTAATTTTATCAGCAGAAACACTTTGATTGACATTCTCCCTTTGTACGTGTCATCGAAGGTGAAGGCCCCGCCCTTTAATGACAGTCTCTCCCTAATCATAGAACATTAGTCTTGTTTTTGAATCTGCCACTATGCTGACACATGGGCATTTGTAGCTCCGCCCCTTTTTAAAAAGAGCACAATTTCATTTGAATTAAAAGTGACCATCACCAAATGGCACGATTTAGATCAATGCCTAAAGGGAGCAGTTTCAAAGACTTCTAAAAAGTGTCTGTGTGGTATTTTGAGCTGAAACATTACATATGTACTCTAGGGACATCAGAGACTTGGAGATAAATCTTGCAAAATGGGGCAAAATAGGTCCCCTTTAATGGATTATTAAGAGTCTTCTTAGACATGTATCTTTTGAAACAATCAGAGCCTTACAGGACAAGCTGAAATTGAGAATGTTATTCTAATGCACTGTAAATTGAAGAAAAAGCATAAGAATTAAACAGATCATACTGTAAACGTCTAAATCTGCTTTGTTAATAATTCAGTTTGATTGTTTAAATGGCTCTGTCAGTGGTTTAAAGTTTGCCGCTCGACTGTTTTTCTGTGCTTCTAAAGGGTTAATTTGTGGCTGTGTAGCAGACTGGAATGAATGTGAGAAATATTTCAAGTGACATTTGAACTTGAAAAGGTCTTATGGGATTATGTGTTGCCTTTTTACAGCGAATTTGCCATATCTAGCTTTCAGATTGTGAATGAAACTTCATTTAATAACTTTTTTTTTTTTTTTCTTCACAGTATGTTCGGGTTTTACGACAGTGATGAAATGGTAATCGATATGGAATACCAGGATGTAAGTGAATGCATTTATTCTAAATAGTATTCAGCAAATAGTAATGTTAATTTTTTTATTAAAAGACATCTATAATATTCTCGTTGTACTCGTTGTAATGTGGTCATTTTTACGGATGCATATTAGTTTTGTTTGTTTATTCTTTATTTTTGCTGGTGCTGTTAGATTTTTATGCTAACCATTTCCCCCTTTCTCTAGTATTATGCAAGTGATGCCTTTGGCCTGAAAACACTGAACTTAGAAGGTGCTGTAAAGAAGTGTGTCATCTCTGGTGTTAAACATACATCCTGGCATTCAGACCACAATGTCTACCAGAAGTGCATAGAAAAGTGGCTCACCTAATCTACAGAAAGAAAGAAAATCAAATTTCTCAAGCACAATCATGTGTGTGCATCTGTATGTGTGTGATTGTTCTTATTGATAATCTTAGATGTTTAATTTTGATAATAAAATCATTATAAATGATGTTGTGTTATGGACCTTTTTTATTGTTGTAAAATCAGTTTGAAGTTACTTTGTTATGAAACCATATAACAAAGCATTTAACCGTTTAAACGTTTTCTGTTTACAGTCTCAAATGCAAGTATAAAATTAAGTTTTAAGATAATTTAAATACACTTTTATTAGCCTATTGAAAGGTTTTTTTTTTCTCAAGTTTTTATGACTATTTACAGTTATTCTCAATTTCTATTAAACCATGATGTTCAAATGCTGCATTTTATTGACATTTTAAGCACTAATCTTTGCTGCATTAACTTGTCGGATGGTGATCATTATTTACCACAAAGTGTTTATTTAGAAATGTGTGTTTAAACCAAGGTATTAGTAGGCCCACACGAAATCTGCGCGCGCAGATTTTTAGCCCATCATTAATTCTGTTTATTTAAAGTTAACTATTTACAGTTAATCTAATTGGATTTGCATTTTAAACATTAAATATAAGTTAAAAAGATATTATTTTTTATTCAACATATTAAGGTTTTGGTTATGGTACTCCCAAAATAATTCCGCAAGAAATAGCAAAAAAAAATGTCCGCAGATTCCGTCTGGCCCTAGTTATTAGTTTTATAAATAGTTTTATGATATTAGAATTTTAAATACATTTTTTTTAAAGAAATACTTTTTTAAATACAATTGTATTCTCATCCATCATTTAAAAAAAATACAATAAAAAAATTAGAAATCCGGTAAAAGTTATCAAAAACCAACTAAAGCCATATTAAAAACCGTAGCCTGTAGGTAGATAAACTTGCCAGCTAATATCCTCAGTCCGAATTTGTAAATTTAAATAACTAAAAATTTTATTTGCCTTAACCCCCATCTCAGCAGGGTGTTTTCACACCTCTATTTTGGAAAAAAGCCAGAAAAGTGGGTAAGCCCAGCTTTGTTTAGGTGGGAGTGTCAAGTGGCAAAAGTGGGAAGGGTTTGCATGAAAAGGGGAGTTTCATTACATGCGGCAACCCAAACACAGGCGCAGGGAAGATGGACATTGATTCTGAGAGCAGCGTTTACAGTGGATCTGACAGCTGTCTGGAAGTAAATTATTTTCAGTCCATAATATTGTAGTGATATTACTGTAAACTTGGTTACTAAATCATTTTGACTAAGGTATGTCTTTAAAAACAGAGTACTGCTGGCGATACGAACTTTACCTCTGAATAAACAAACAAAGAACATGGATTGCACACTTGCCAAACTTGTATGGACAAGACAATCAACGTGAACTGGAACTGTCTTTTTTTAAAAGTAGAGGAGTGGCAAATCTGGATTTCACCATTTCCAGATGCGAAAAGCTCTCGGGTAAAAAAATTGTGTGTGGACCACTGTTAGGTCCACATGCCAGCTGTGCTCTCATCGCAGGAAAATGGAAACAAAATCTTTTATAAACGCAACACTGACGACCCATGTCTCCGAACTAGTCTTCTACTACGTTTGGCAACACATTGTGGCGTCTCTCTGAACACTGTAACAGGTAAAAGGAGTCTTTGATCCTACATCATGCACATTAATGAAGTTGCATTTGGTTCACAATAGAGTGCACTGATTGGTTCGAACCAAGTCATTCCCATGAATTAATGAACAGATGTGCTGAAAACTCAATGACGTCACTTTGTACCGGCCGGTACAGACATCCAATCTCCACGCTGGAATTTACACAATGATCTCATCGCTGTGACAGAAGAACAAATTTGCTTGTTTTGGTGTTGTGACCCTTTAAAGCTGTCTGCTATCAGTTATTTTTCATTTATAATGGCATACTGTCAAAAATGGGACAAATGAGCTCACACAGGGAGTCAAAATTGAGTCAAAATAATTGAGTGGGTAAATTGAGGAATTTAATAACTGAGCAAACCACGCTACACTACTTTTCAAAAGTGTTATTATTATTATTATTATTATTATTATTTAAATCTTTTTTTGAGTTATAACTTTTTTTCTTTACAAGAATGCATTAATTTAATGTGATGCTAAATCATGTTTAACATTTGATAATGCTTAAAATTAAATTCTCAAGCTATGCAGTTCTTTTGAATTCAGAGTGTTGAAAACATAAGACAACTTCCACAAAGCAGCAAAACCTGAGTACCAGTAATAATTAACAAGTAAGAACTAAATCATTTGAAGGAATTTTGAAAGATAAAGCAAGCCTGAAGACTGGAGAACTGTTATAACAAAAATATAACACAGGAATACACTTTTAATAGAAATATTAAGTAAAATCTGTCCCAATGATCACTTGCATGAGTATTATTTTTTACTGCAAATACATATGCGTGTTAATATTTTTCAGATTCCTATATGACGCAATTATCTACTCATTATCTATATAAAACATAACTCCTCGTCTGTGGTGTAATACCGAATGCTGCTGTACATGCGCGTAATTGTGCAAACAGCTGGAGCGCGCCACGCAGCTGCGTGCTGAAACAGGTATTTATGATGACGTCAGCAAGGTAGAGCGGCGCGCGGCGGCTGCCACTCTGGTTTGTACGCGCGAGAGCTCGTGCTCGAGACCGTGGAAACACTTCCTGAGCTTCAGAAAGCGACTTTACCTCTGCCTTTGCGATTGAAGTGTGCTATTTTCTTTCCTCTCAAACTTATCAGGTCAGTGGACGGCTGTTTTGCAAAGTTGTTTAGTCTGTGGGATCATGTTTTGTCCTCTGCAGTGTCATTTTGACATTTCGGAAGTCAAAAGTCAATTTCGCGTGGGTTTATATCGGCGGTATATTTTAAGCTTTGTGATACAGGACTAAAAATCTGATTTGAATGAACACACAGAGGAAAACAGCGAGTTGCTGAGATTATTCATCGTGTGTAAAGTGTCCTGCCAACGCGTCACTTTATTTACGTAATTTATTTGGTCGCGTTAGGCGCTCGTGCTAGTCTTTCGTAGATTTGATTTAAAGAAACAGTTTAAAAGATTAAAATTCTGCATGTATTCCATTTACAAACTTTCATGTTTTACTTCCTCCCCCTAGCAGCTCTAACAGTCTAGTATACTCTAATAGTACGAGGGAAATGTACTCAGGACAGAGGATATTTACTGTCTGTCACTCAATATCGTGCTTGACATTTCGTTTTGTGTGGCAGGTAAAACATCAAGTCGTACAGGTTTGGAAAAACGATGATGTGAGTATTTTTGGGTGGACTGTGCACTTAAAGTCTTGCATAAAACGTATCAGTTATTTAAAAGGAGTAATACGACATTTAAAGTAAACAAGCCAATTTATAATTGTGTGTGTATATGTGTTTAGGGCTCAAGGTCGATGTGTCCAGCCCATGTAAACACAGAGACTGTCAGTGGGGCACGGTGAGCTGTTATTCACTGGATCCACCCCAGCCAAAGGACAACAGTGAACTACCTATCACGCAAAACAACTGCTGCACATATTAACTCAGGTGTGTAAAGTAGAAATATATTGTACTAGAAACTTGACAATTAACCCTTAGATGGAAGTAACATCTATCACTATTTTTCCACTGGTTTACATTTTTATTTACAATATGCATTGTTGTTGTTGTTGTTGTTGTTGTTATTATTATTATTATTATTATTATTATTATTATTAATATCAATAATGTTGATGTTTATGCTTTGTATATTTAACCCAAATTTATTTATTATCATTATTATGATACTTTTGACAATTTCTCTAATATTATCAATCCATTGTGTTTTTCTTTAGCTGAGTATTGGTTAAAACATTTAGTCATTTTTAACTGTATAATAATAATAATAATAAAAATAAAAATAACAACATCAATAAATATTAATTATATATATTAATCATTGTTACAGGGCATCTGCTGTATTTATGATGTCTACACGAGGTAAAATTGAAGGATGCCGCATCTGTGGGAGTGACCTGCAAGGAAACCAGCGGCGATGGTTGTACGCAGGTCAGAACAGAAAGGGGGCACAAACTCAGACACCGACAGACTTTTCAAGCAAGGGAAGCTTGCCCAGATCTGCACAAAGCAGCCCATGGGGTAAGAATGGCAAAGCATGCTTCTATCAACTTATGTTAGCTTTTATTCTACATGTTTTAAATGCCATTAAAGGCCACATACACACTGCAGTAAATTGGTTGTCAATCTGCAGTTCTTTTCATATACAGTTTGTTTTTTTTACTCTGTTAACTGCATTCAACAACCAAAAAACAAAATGAGCCTCCAATGAGACAAATCAGACATCCAGGAGAAGCATGCATATTCGAAATGACAGGAAACTATGCGTCATGCTTGGTCTCCTGTCATTTTGAATATGTATGCATCTCCTGGATGTCTGATTTGTCTCGTGGGTGGCTGAGCAAATTACAGAAACCACAGAATAAATTGATAAGGTCAGTTCAAGCGTTTGGCCGTTTCACACTAATTAAGACTTCCCATTTCAAGAGCATTGATTGGCTTCCTATAGAAAGTAGATTGTAAGACAAATGGTATAAAACATTATTTATAATAATAATAATAATAATAATAATAATAATGCACCCTTTTATTTAAATGCACTTTTATTAAGGGTAAACCAGCATCATTGTTATAAAATTAAAACTAATCTTAGGGATTTTACATTGTCGTTTTAAAACTGCTTCTGGTTGTTGGTCTTTTAAATATTCTGGGGCATTGCTATGGAATAAACTGCCTGTGGATATTAAAAGTATTACAAATGTGGTTAGCTTCAGTTTAAAATCTTAAAGCTGGCTCTTTATCGGAATAGTATCTTGATGAATTTCACAGTATTGTTTTTTGTGATTGTATTTTATTTTTATAATGTAGTGTCACAGTGTACCTGTTACCTGGAGTAGTAGGATCTGTACTTCACATCAAGGGCCACAATGAAAAGAAGTTTTGTTTTTAAAACTTTATTGTGTATATCCTTGATGAATGAAGTGTATTTACTTATTTTTAAAGAAAGAAAAAAAAGAAAGAATGTATGGAATTGAATTAAACATGGTTGCTGTTTTTGAGAATTTTACATTGTCAAGGAATTAGATATGTGTTTACTCTGTGTTGCCAGATCTTGCTAAAAAAATAAAGAACACGTCCACAAAGTGTTTCTTAGAGATAGATAAGCTACATATCAAAATACTGCAACCTTCCTGCTTTATTAACTATATGAACTGAATTGCTTTAACAGTGTTGCTTGTTTAGAAGGGTGCTTTGCAGCGAATAAAGTATTTTGTTTTGTATTTGTTTTAGTTTTTGGTTGCTGTATGATTTCTTTGGCCAAAACTTGTATCCAAGAAGCCAGAATGGAATCAAGGTTACTAAGAGCTGCTTTTCCACTATTGGGCTGAATGTTCAGTTTGCTTAACCATTTCGTGCCAATCCAGACCGGTCAGCATGGAAATGGTGTGTGTGGTACAATAGTGGAACATTGTCTAAAGTGTCACTTAAGTTGCTAAAATCAAATTGCAAAAAAAAACATTACAACAAACACAAAGCACCCTTCTAAAACACAATACAAAGTATTTGTTCACCATGTTTAAGTTTTTGGTTGCTGTAATATTACTTTGGCTAAAACTAGTACCAAGAGCCGCGTTACCACTATTGGGCTGAATGTTCCTTTTGCTTAAACATTCATGATCCCCTTCAGTCAGCATGAAAATGATGTGTGTGGCATGAAAGTGGAAAAGTATCTAAAGAGTCACTTTTTGCAATTTCAGGATCGCTTTGTGTTCCATACTTCTAAGGAATGAACATTTTAAGTCAAATTGCAAAAAATAAATAAACCTATTGCGGCACAGTTTTAATTACAGAGTGCTATTCATGTTCATCAAACTGAATTTCTTTTAAAAAGTTGCACATTATTTACTTGTTGTTTTTTTAATTTTTATTTCTAGGTAGTACTCAGTCTCTCAGCTCATCCCGTTCGCTATCACAATCTCGCGGCCTGCTTACCCCTACCAAAGGAATCGACTTGCTCTGTGTGCTGACACACATTTTAGATCAGCCTGTACCACGTGCAGATGGCCAAGGGGAGTTTTTATGTGGCAAATGTGTGTCCGTTCTGGAACGAGTCTTCAAATTCGACACCGTCATCTCCAGAGTGCGAATGCTATCAAGCGAGAGACTCCAGAAGCTCACTCAGGAAAGGGACAAGATTAGGCGATGGGTACGAAATGCGTACGATCAACGCAACCCATCACATTTCAGGAGCAAAGGAAGCTCCAGCGAGGATGAATCCGACAGGAAAGATTCTGCAGGAGAAGGATACAGAGAAATGCTCAAAGACAACATGGCCCTCTCAGAGTATGAATGGTGGTCCGAGAAAGCAGAGGCGTGTCCATATTACAGGAGAACAGGGAAACGCTGTCAAAAAGGAAAGAAGTGTGAGGGTTGTGACTCCTTAAGAGTTTCCGACTCGGACTACGAGTCTGTTTGTGGCATTCCACGTCACTTGCCTGAACAAGCCTTCGCGACATTGGGCCTTTCCAGAGAGAAATCCTGCAGCATGCCTCTTCATTGGTCGAGGGTGCCATCTGTCAGGTCAAGCCCTGCCTCACTGTCCGGCTCCTGTCATTCTTTGCGATCTCGCTCTCGCACCACCTCCATCCAATCGCTGGACTCTCTTGATAATGCTGATCCATTCGATTGGCCAGAGGACCATTTTGCCATTATTGATGCTGTTTTCAAAAAGTTGAGGGGGATTGAAGGAAAGCCAGTACGGTCACCGGTTGGAAGTCGCATTCCTGTGTTGGACAGAGGAGACGAACTAAATGGAAAAGATGAATTGGGTCCGAAAGCAGAGTTAGTGAGGGTCCTGAATTTTGGAGAGGGGGAAAATGGGAATGAGGATGAGTTTGAAGAAGAGAATGACATCCTGACTGAGCTAAAAGATGACTTTGTGCCACTGCAAAGAGAAGTAAGAGCTGTTGGATTGGTTTACCAAAATTTTGAACTTTTTAAAAGAAACACTGCACTTATTATTTGGTAATAGGCTTATTTTACAGCTCCCCTAGAGTTAAACAGTTGAGTTTTACTATTGTTGAATCTAGGGTTGTCACAATACTGGAATTCAGTACCGATCGATACTGAAATGTTAAAAACGTCCATTTCCTGCTAAAATTTGAGCAATGTTAAGCACGTTCTTAAACATCACTGATTTTAAAGCTATGATTCATCAGCGGATCGCTTGTATGTCAGCTTATAGATAAACAGCTAATTGATGCTCCAGTATCCCTGTATTTGTGGTTACGCTTAGTAAACAGCGGTGAGTTCGGTGAACTGATGACATTTACGGCCTATCACAGTCAAATCTGTTGAGCATGTGAGCACAATGGCAAATCAGCGCTGTTGAAATACGTGCTCAACAGTGCTCAAATGTTAGCGGGAAATTTCAGTATCAATTGGTACCAAATTTCACTATTGTGACAACCCTAGCTGAATCCATTCAGTTGATCTTTGGGTCTCGCAGGAGCACTTTTAGCTTAGCTTAGCATAGATCATTGAATCAGATTAGACCATAAGCATCTCACTCAAAAATGACCAAAGAGTCTTGATAATTTTCCTATTTAAAGCTTAATTCCTCTTTATTACATTGTTTAATAGGAAAGACAAAAAATGTAATTTTTTTTCTAAGCCAATATGGCTAGGAACTATACCAGGGGTGGGCAAACTCGGTCCTGGAGGGCAGGTGTCCTGCATAGTTTAGCTCCAACTCTAATCAAACACACCCTAACATGCTAACCAGTGCCTCCAAGATCACTAATTATCTATAAGCAGGTGTGTTTGATCAGAGTTGGAGCTAAACTGTGCAGGACACCGGCCCTCCAGGACCGAGTTTGCCCATCCCTGAACTATACTCTCATTCTGGCATAATAATCAAGGAACTTTGCTGCCGTATCATGGCTGCAGCAGGCGCAACAATTTTACCTAGCACTGTTACTTAATTACCTAGCTGAGGACTTTTTTAAAGCACTGCAAAATTTCATTGCACCTGCTGCGTCCATGTTATATTAACTTGGCTCTAATGTTTTTTTTTTAATAACTTGAATTATAGGGTCATCCTAACTACATTGTAATAGGCTTCATGTAGTAAGTGCTTTTTGACTCATTTATTTTAGCATTTTGCAAAGTCAGTGCCAATGTAAGATTACACATTGCTAAAACAATTATGATTTTATAATGGATGTTAAATATGAGTGTGCATAAACGTGAGTACAGCAGCAAAGTTCCTTGATTATTACACTGGAATGAGAGTATAGTTCCTACACGTATCTGCCTGCAAAATAGCAACCTTTATCTTCCGTTGGTCTTACTACACAATATAACTACAGAAGAGTCAAGCTTTATATAGGAAAGTAAAAATTTTAGAGATGCTCCCAGTCTTATTCAATTCACTCATCTATGTTAAGCTAAGCTAACAGTGCTCCTTTCAGACAGAAATATTGGCTGAATAGTTAAAAAAATTATTTAACTCTAGGTGATTAAAGTTATTATCCCATTTCCAAAAAAATGGAGTGTTCTTTTAAAAACATTATTAATTTGATCACTCTTTTTAGTCATCCTCAAGTAGGGTGCATGTTGCTGTGAAGCAGTTGCGAGAACAACTTGTTCAAGCTCAGGCTCGCATCAGAACTCTTGAGGCACAGCTCAGAGATGCCAACAAACCAACAACCGATGCTCCTGCCAAGCAGTTGAAGTCTCCGCAAGTGGTGAGTGAGAGAGAGATAATTATTAAATTGGATGGGTGTTTAAAATGAATGTGTGCTCATTCAGAGACTAGCACAGCACGTCTGTAGCACACCCTCTCCTAAGCTTTTTGTTGACTTTTGCAGTTGATGTCTTGTGCAGGGCATATAGGTGTGTGGATGCTTTTTAAAAAGATAAAGTAGAGAGGTACACACACACACACACACACACACACACAAACACTTACTCACACCTTCTCTAGGAATCTTCCCAGACCAGAGGAGATTGCCCTAGGGTATAGGCGCATTTTCTTTCATAACAGGCTTTTCGAGTGTCTGTGGACTGCAAGACAGGGGCGTAACATGAAGGGGGTGTAACTTGTAGTAGAGGCGTAACTTGAAGTTATGGAGATCCAAATGTCAAAACTATGTTGTCGGCAAGATGGTGCTGTACCCATCAGTTATTAATGTCTACACCTACTCTACACCTAAACCCAACCATCACAGTTATTACCGTCTATACCATCCCCAAACTTAAACCCAACCATCACAGTTATTAACGTCTACACCTTCCCCAAACTGAAACCCAACCATCACAGTTATTAACGTCTACACCTTCCCCAAACTGAAACCCAACCATCACAGTTATTAATGTACAGCTGCAAGTTGCGGAGGCTTTCATACTTGATGTACTCGTCATTGTACTTTTATTATTTGCAACCACAGGGGATGACGCAGAGTAGGCTAACTGTCATGAAAGTGGATGAAGAAGTTAGTGAGTGGAGTTGCTAAATAAAGGAATATAATAATATAATCAAATGAATTGATTGTGGATAAATTTGGAGAAAACTCATGAAAACATTTAGTGAAAATTTTCTCTGGAAAGTATGCTCACCATCTTACCAACAACATCTTATGACATCTCGCAAGGCTCAATGGGATCTCGATAACTGCAAGTTACTCCTCTGACTTGCTATAAGTTACGCCCTTCATGTTACACTCCTGTCTTGCAGTCCACAGACAGATACGCTTGGGTTTTTTAGCTCCTGTATTTTAATGTGCTTTTCTCTCTTTTGGTCATTGTAATGTATTAAATGTATGTGATTTCTGTCAAATAGATTAATAATGAATTAATGTGGCAACCCAGACAAGTATTTGAACAGTTAAGACAACTGCTATATAATTTCAAGGTTTTAGATTAGGGCTGGCCAATTAATTGAAAAGTAATTAAAATCAACATTGAGAACCTATAATAGATCTAATTATTTTAGATATATTATTATGATTATTATTATTAATAATAATTTCCCTACTGTGTGTGTGGAGTCACATGACCCCGTTATGTTACTTTGCACTACAGTGACTATGGTTAAGATGCATTGAGACAGCATATTTTCCATTACATTAAAATTATTATTTACATTAAAATAATTGTTTACAGGAGATGCTAGAAATGCAGTGTTTAATATATTATTTAAAGGATATGCAAGAGTTATTTTATTTAGAAGAGATACTGCTTATTTTTCACTTTTAAAATGAAAAACATTGAAATTTGTTTCCAAAAGTGCATGGTATTTATTTTCACTTCTCATAATAAAAATTGACTGTGGGTTTTAGACAATGTGTTTTAATTTCAGTTGTTCAACGTTGATGTTCAATAAATAATCATAGATGGTAGATAGTTTTGTGTTTCCTTAAATTCAAAGATCTCTCATATGAGTAATATGTGAACATTTCCTGTACAAAACCTGTCAGTGAACTGAGACCAAAAAGATTTAATAAAAAAAATTATCGTTAATTAATCGTAATCGAAAGTTCAATTAATTAAGATTTTTATTTTAGACCAAATCGTCCAGCTCTGCATTAGATAAACAAATTTGAATAAAGTACATTTGTTTTAAAGAGTGACGTCAAAAACTATAAGTGCGCCATATTTATCTTCTGTTATAAAATAATAATTGTTTTAACAATGTGTGAGCATACATTGTCACTCACTTTGCCAAAAAAGCTAACACTGAATCAAAAAGCACTCACTGTATGATGAAGCCTATTACAATGTAGTTGAATGACCCTATAATTCAAGTTTTGAATGCAAAAATACACTAGTATAAAATATACTAGATGCTCTGTGGTAGCCAAAGGGGAGTAAAAAATATTCATAGCTATCATGATTATAGTATATTGTTCAGCTTTGCACTGACAATTTATTGCAAAACTGGCTTCAAAAACAGTTCTGGAAAAAAAAACCCTCAAACATCATTTGTTTACAAATTTGAAGTGTTATATAAAGAAATGACCTTAAAGTTCCTGTGAGATTAGATGCTATAAGAGTATTGTTAGTTTTAAGGATATCTATGAGCTAGTGTGCTCAAACAGTGACAAAAATGTGTTTAGAAGATTTGACTGATAAATCATGTCACCTCATACATTAGGTTTTCATCAAATTGACCAATTAAATGATCTCTAGTATCTGCCATGCCCCGCCCCCTTCAATATGCTTTTCATTTGCTTTTTATTCGATGCGCTTGGGCTCAAGCACTCACTGGCAGAGCTGTGATAAAACAAACGCAATTTGCTGGGTTTTTTAAAAAGGGGAGGAGCTACTCCATGTCCCACCCTCTCTTCATGTTTTAGTTGAGTTTACATCAAACATCGAATAAAAAAGTGCACATTTCAAAGCACTTCACGGGACATTTAAATGTGACCAACGTGACCAGATACATAATAAAAATCCTTGATTTTACGATTTACAGAGAGCTGTAATTTTATAGCACTATTGTATGCTGGGTATAAGCTTGCAATTGAATGGTTGCCCTCTAGAGTGAGCTGATAGCAGTTATGTAACGCTAGCAGAATGCAGCCATAAGAGATCACAATGCCATGTAGTGTCCCTCGGGCATGACATGGAGTCATTTTGCTGGGAATAATGCCTGTTTGTGCAACTAATACCCACCCGATCTGTTTTTTTTGCTGCACAGACCATACTGAAAAATAAGAATGACCTCATCGAGAGTCTCAGCCAATCACTACACAGCCGAGAGAACGTAATCCAGGTGACTAATGAATTGATGAACTCATTATAGTTTCAGGATAAACGTGATTGTCATAAATGCGTGCCGTCCACTCTTTAGGAATGCATGACTTTGATCCAGAAGCTGTGTGCTGAGAAAGGGTTGGAATCAGAGGCCACTGACAAACTCATCCAGAAACTGGCCGGTGCAGTGACTGATACATGCTCAGAACGTGAGGTGAGGAATGAATGATGACTGAGATTTTATTTTGTAAATAAAGACTGCTCAAAGCTTTTGTTCACACATTTATAATTAGTACTAATTCTACAATTATGCAATTATTTACAAGTAAAGAGACAATTTTCTTATTGTCTCCATAATAAATAATGGATAGTAATAGTGATGCACTGTAATGAAAATTGAGTGACTGTAAATGCAGTGTTATGAAACTCATTACTTGCAATTGGTTTTAATCACTACTGAGGCTAACGTGCTCACAATTGAAACACTGATATGGTGATTTCTTTAAGCATTGTTTCATTTCTACAGGTTGTTTGTTATCTTTCAACATGTGTTTTGATGTTCGTTCATGTTTATTTGTTGCTATAATTAGTCAAGAAAGACAAGATCAATGGCTCGTGCACTTCATTATTCTTTCTCTTGAATTAGTGCTTTTAGAGCTAGTGTCACAATGTATAAAAGAGCAAAAATTTATTTACTATTCTTTATTCTTATATGAACCCTTTGAGATGCATTTATTAAACTTACTGTTTGGAAAATTTCTGGTATATATAATAATTAAGAGGCCACTTACATTTTTCAGATTTACTGGATTCATTAGTTGTGTATAAGTAAAGTGAATTTTAGAATAAGACATATATATAATTAAGGACAATAACATACTAAATGTAAAACAAATCCTTTTGCAGTGCCATAATTTTAATGTAATGACACACCGGTTTATTCTGAAGAGACTTTCAAGGAATTATTTTAAAATCTGAATCTTTAAAAAAAAAAATTAGATAAAGAAATAAAGATAATCTTAAACTGTCAGATTATCTTATTTTATGTATTGTTTATGTTTGTTGATGTTTTATTGTGTGTATGCATGTATGTATGTGTGTGTGTCTGTGTGTGTGTGTGTGTGTGTGTGTGTGTGTGTGTGTGTGTGTGTGTGTGTGTGTGTATGTGTGTATATGTGTGTATATGTGTGT
>CAIGQZ010000379.1:18947826-18978780 GCA_903798205.1 Danio tinwini
ATATATATATATATATATATATTATAGAAAAGTGGGTAACATTTTATAATAACTACACACTGAATCATTTATTTAGCATTAGCAAATAGTGAATTCATGATTTAAGCATTAACTGTTTATTAATAGACATTAGTAAGCAGTTTATAATTGCAGATACAAATGCTCTGTTCTTGACTTATAAGCGCATTATAAATGTGCTTAAAGCTACTGTGGAGTTTACACTTTGCTAAATAACATTGTAATGTTGTATCATAATATGTAGTTAAATTATTATATTGTTGTTGTTGTATCCAGTTTTATGTTATATTTTGACACTCTTGTTATTCAGCAATGTTTAAACTTTTAATGTAATTTAACTTTTTAGATAAGATTGCAAATATGTGTTGTTCATTTGATACTAAGCCTTTAATTGTCATTCATAAGGGATTTATAAAGCATAAATAGTCCTCACTTTAGGTCAGTTAAGTTAATAAAGCATTTATTAACATACAAATTAACTATTAGTATATGCCTGAATAATACAATATATAAATGTTGATTTGAGCTAACTAATGAACTAACTCTTTCTGAATGATCCTAAAGCTAAATACAAATGATTTTTAAATAATGAAATATTATTTAGTCATGAAAATTGAATCAGTATCAAAGTATGAAAGTACAATTATTACACACATTATAAATGTACTTATAAGTCAAGAACAGAGCATTTGTATCTGCAATTATAAACTGCTTACTAACTTCTATTAATATAGTTCATGTATAACAAATAATAAATTCACTATTTGCTAATGATTAATAGAGGATTCATAGTGTGTATTTATTATAAAATGTTATTTATAAGCTTTTAATTTGATCAGTTTTTTGTAATGAATTAGCCATTTAAATCCTATATGGGAATAAACTCAAAACTTTATTCTATTAAGGTCTGATACTGTGTTGTCTAAATATGAATATAACACTGAATATATATATATATAGCATGTTCTTTATTAATTTATGCAAAAAAAACTTAAATATTTTCAGTAATATATTCAAAAACATTTTAATTATATTACCAAATACCTAGCCTTTTAAAATGGCTGAATAATTTTTATTTGAGCGTCAAATAATGAGCCATCATTTTAAACATTTTTATAATATTCCTGGTGGTTTGCTTTGACCCTATACATGGTACAGTATATACACTCAACACTAAAGTAGTAGTTCACCCAAAACTGAATTTTTTTTGATCAAGTACTCACCTTTCACTTGTCACAAACATGTTTGAGTTTCTTTCCTTCATCTAACAAGAAGGATTTTCTAAAGAAAGTTGAAAACCAGTAACTATTGACTTCTATACATCCATTTCGATGTAGCAATGTCACTGGCCAATGAACATTTCTTGCTTGTCAAACTATTTCGTAACCATAACGAGGCAATTTAATCAGATCTTAATGTTAAAACAACCGTCAAAACGTTATTTATCAATGTGTGGACCTTTTAGGATTCTTGGACACTATGAAAATTAAAAATGCAATACAGGAAATACATTATGACCATTTTTATTGTTTACATCCATCAAAATGGTCTATAGTACTTGTTTGTTTCCTACAGTGGATGTCAGTGTTTACAAGTTTCCAGCTTTCTTCCAAATATCTTTTAGATTTAGCAGATAAAAAGTGGTTCCAAACCTTTGAGTTTTGAGAGTAAATAGTGAGTAAATTTAAAATTTGGCTGATCTATCCCTTTTAAAAAATATAATAATAATAGTAATAATAATAAAACTGTAGTGATGGATGTGGTCTGACATGAGTGACAAATCTCCAACAGTAAACTGATGGCTCATTCTGTTTATGAAGTACTGGCACAAAGGACAGATTATTTCCAAATGAGTGCTTTTGCCACATCCAGTGTTTACGGCCTCTACAGAGTCATGTCCGGTGTACACATGATTATAGAAGTGTAGCAAAAGTACACAAACCGAGCATACAGTGTAGCTCTGGCTAACACACCCAGTCACTGTGACTTTTGGCTGGGTCACTCTCTATGTGGGATCATTCATTTGAGTACTGAAGAGCTTTTGTGTTTGCTTGATATGAATGCGAATGCGTATTATTTCACAGTGCTTATCCTTAATTTCTCTGTTTTTAAATCAGACTGTTCTGGAAGCTCAGCTGTCTGAGGCGGGTGAGCGAGAAAAAGCTATGGAAAAACAACTGCAGGCCATCAAGGACGCCGGCAGAGAGCGAGACCGGGACTTTATTACACTCAACACTGTGCTTCAGTGTAACCAGGATGTTATTAACGTGAGTCAAACAAACACTGCTCTTATTCAACAGTACACACATTTATTTACTTAAACATTTGGTTTGTGGTTGCTGCTGTTAAACAGGAGTATTGTACATGGGAAGGTAAAGAGGCATCGCTGTCACTTATACAACAAACAGAGCTCTCCAAGCGCCATGTTTCTAATTTCGCATCTAATTTTAAAAATTAACAGAGAAATTGATCTGCCCTTGCTTTTCATGCACTTTGACATGGCTCTGTAAATATATCCTAAACATCTCAGAACTCAAAACTTTCTATTTAAATCAACAGCAACATTTATAAAATCCAGGATGCCAAAATGGCTAATTTCAGATGTTTTGTCAGTATGATGTAACTGAAAGAAAGTGATCAATACCTGCTTTAGACCATTGCATCTTTTGCCCTGCTTACTGATTCATGCATATAGTAGGAAGAGTGAGAGATGCAAACACAAGCTGTGTTTTAATTCAGAGGCTGTATCTGAACAGAGCGTTCTAAACTAATAATCTATATGCCTACTGGTTTATATAGATTAGAAACTAATAATCTAAACACTGCTCTTATTCAACAATACACACATTTGTTTACTTAAACACTTCGTTTGTAATTGCTGCTTCTAAACATGGGTATTGTACATATGGAAGTAAATGAGGCGTCGCTGTCACTTGTACAACAAATAGAGCTCTCTAAGCACCATGTTTTTAAATTCACATCTAGTGAGAGATGCAAACACAAGCTTGTTTTAATTCAGAGGCTGTATCTGAACAGAGCATTCTGAACTAATAATCTAGTAACATTTAAACTGGAGTTTTTTTTCTTTTTAAAGTGATATTGCAACTGGATTTAAGGGAAGTTAACATATCGCTTCTAAGGCTGCATTAACACTGCAGATCTTTGGTCAAATCAGATTTTATGACTGTATCTGATGTTTTTTTTTGTTTTGTTTTTTGCTGACATGCTTACATCTTTTAAAAGTGACTTGTATCCGATTGTCTGCATTTACACAGCAAAAGTGCAATGACCAGGAAAAAAAAAAGGGCAGTCCGTCGCTGACTGACAGTTGATTTAGTAAAAGAACACTTTTTTTCTCCGTTCCTGTTTTTAATGTGTTCACAGGGTTTATTTTTTTCTTTTTGACGTTGTTTTACTATAGTTTGACAGAAAAGTTCTCATTTTGCCATCCACTTTTAATCTAGGCATTTTAAACCAGTAGGCATCTTAATGTAATGTGTAAATGGCATGATTTATGCATGTGACATATGCCACAGATTTATATTAGTTTATATTGGTTACGTGGCGGATGTTGCTCTCTCTCTCTCTATGTCTCTTTCATTAAATACTTGTGCTACATGACAATATAAAAGCTTTTTTTAGCCCTCGTGTATGAGATTTAAGGTTTGGGACTCAGCTGAAGTCTGTTCTGAAATGAAAGTTGTTGATGTCAGAGTTGATGTCATACGCTATGGTTTTTAATGATGCATGACTCTCATTGAATCCGATCTACCTGCTTACGCTGTAGACCCAAGGGCACAGATCAGATTCGTATCAGATAAATTTCCACATATGAACAAGGCCTGAATCTGATTTGAGTAAGTCGGAATCCATGTGATTTTTATTTTTTTTTTGCTTTTATTTTATATATATATTAAATAATATTTTTTTTTTTTTTTTCCTGCTTACACGTATATTGGTCTATATCCGTTCTGTGCCAAATGGGAGAAAATTTTTTTGAATTGAGTCACTTAAACCATGCATTGTAAATGCAGTCTAAAAGCGTGAGGTGCATCACTTCCTTCACCAATTTTAATGCCACACATCTCCATTTGAAATAAACTTGTGCACACAAAATGCACGATATGTAAAAGGCCCCTTAAACTGTCTAAAAAACAAAACAAAGATCTGCAAACTAAATATTTTCCCTTGGTCCATTTATGTAAGCACCCAAAAGCTAAAAATTTGCTATTAATTACTCCCCCTCACGTCGTTAAAGTCCCCTGAGACCTTAATTTATCATCGCAACACAAATAAAAATACTTTAGATCAAATCCAAGAGCTCTTGGATCCTCCATAAAGGCAAGGTTGCTCAGAAGTGTTTTTGAAGCTTCATATGATTACAGTTGATCCACTGAAATGCATGGAATGTTTTGACAATGTTTTTGGTTCCTTTTCTGGACTTTAAATGTCTCGAACCTTGTCATTATTGAGAATGAGAGAGCTGTCTGATTTCATCTAAAGTATCTTCATTTGTGTTCTGAAGAAAAACTAAGGTCTTGGGATTCGATTAACATGAAGATGAGTAATTAACATCAGAATTTTCATTTTTGAGTGAACTCATATGTGTAATCTAGAATTTTCTTTAAAAACATCCTGCCATCATCAGAACGCAATAAATCTGATGTGTTCTTCACAGTCCAGAATATCCAGTGTATTATTTTCTTTTTTAACATGAAGGAAAAAAATGCATTTGGAGCCATTTTGAAGTTTTAAAGGAAACTTCAAAATGAAGCCATCAAATATGGCAGATTTTTGGATGCCGCTACAGTTTAACTAGAGCAGTACAAATGATAGGGATGCAAATGGTAGAGCACAAACAACAGATTGTGCAAATGGCTGTTCACTGGTGTAAACTCTGCTTGATAAGAAAATCAATGTTTTGTGTCTTCCAATAGCACCTGCGTGTAGAGCTTGCGGAGCGAGATCGAGCTCAACAGGAGATGATGAAAGAATGGGAAGTGTGGAAAGAGAGAGATTCAGCCCTGACTGCACTGGTGCAGGACAACAAAGACTACATTTCCCAGCTGAAGGAAGCGCTTGAGAATTCACGCAGAGACGTGCAGGTAGACATGCTGTTATCTCCCTCTGGAAGTCTGAATTGATTGTCATTGCAAAGTGCAGCTGATTTAGTCAACTATTAACATTTTCTCCATAGGCTCTCTCAGACTCTCTGATTGGACGGGGATTGGAAGGGGAAGGAGCAGAGGCTGGACTAGTCAATCAGCTGCGAGAGAAAGATGTTCTGCTGGTAGAAAGTTTCAAAGATAGAGAAGAGCTCAGCGCCACTATGTTGCAGGAGATCTCAAGACTTTCCTCTGCCTTGACTAATGCTGAAAGCCTCATACTGGTAATAGCTGGAGAAACATCTGCAAAACTCAACTCAGTCTCTACTTCTTGACAGAAAAACAATAGCACCACCTTGTGGTGTATACAGACATTATCACTATCTAATATTAAAAACTGGTGATACACCAAAATAAGTTTTTGCTGAACAAGTTTGTTTAGCTGAAAATGTATCATTTATGTAATAATTTATTTATTAACCAATTACCTTTTTATTTAATAAAACCTAAAAAAGAAAACAATAACCAAAAACTTTCATGTTATTAAAATTTAAACAATTAATTTAATACTAAAATGTTTTAAATACAGATTAAGTACAAAGTAAATCATAATAAATGTTCTATAGTGCATATATTTACCAAAATGTTCCTCTACAGTTATACAAACCAACAAGCTATGTGCCTCAAACTGTTTTAGTTTAAACTGAGATGACTATTAAATATCATTTAATATAATACAATGTCATATAATATAAATATATAGAAACTTAGTCCCTTCAAATTAATTTCAAGGTATTAAATGGATCTTAATTAACAAATGAACATGACAAATTAGAGTTGATTTATAGACTTTTATAGTGCAGGTGATTTAATGTTTTAAAATTATTTTTGCATGCAAAAGGTGATTTTTCAAAGTGAAGTAGCTTCTATTACAAAAATCTTACAGTACAACCTGGTTTGTCTAAAAGCCCACTGGTTTTGTTGATCCATTTTAAGCTACCTCATTAGCAGCTTGTGCAGTATTGGTTGGTTGGTAACAGACTCTAGAGTACGGAAGCCCGTTTCCGCCTCTGAATGATTTAAAAAAAAAAAAAAGTTATAATAAAAAATTATAAAGTCAGAATTCAGAGTTAAAAAGTCAGAATACTGAGTTAAAAAGTCAGAAATAAAGGAGTTTCCTGTTATGCCGACTGGTCATAAATGGAGTTTTAAAAACACATGCACAATAGCTCATAATCACAACATAAAGCCTATATTCGACTTTTAATTGTTTATGACGCTTTCAAAAAGGAAACATATAGGCTAGTTGAACAAGGCTGTCTATTTATTCATATGGATTTGTTCTTTTTAATTATGCCATTTGCACTATTTGGTCGAAATTGCAATTATAAAGCATTAAACAGAGCACCTGAAACTATTAGCTGTAGGTTGTGTGATTCCTCAAAGTCTAAAATTCAGATTTCCATATTATTTATCTATTATATGTGTAACAATGATATGATTTACATTTTGTCGCAGCTGTTATTTATTTCATATTGCAAGATTGCCATCACATATTGTCCTCCTGTGGTGTACTTGGGAGCTGCAGACAATATGTATCGTACATAGACATTATAGGGCTAAACTAAAAAGGCTGTATTCGTTCATATTTCAGTTCAGTAAAAAGTGTCAACCACTGTGACCTGGCCTTTATTGGAAAAACTGGGCTGCGAATCCATACCACATCACAAGCAGAGAACCTAAAGAGTCTTTAACACTTCATTTACGACCAATCGCCATAACAGGAAACTCCTTTTAAAACTCGCAATTCTGAGTTAACAGTCTTAATAACTCAGAATTGCGACCTTTTTAACCCAGAATTCTGACTTTATAACTTGCTATTTTTTTTATAATTTTTTAAAATTATTTTTTATCATTCAGTGGCGGAAACGGGCTTCTATACGAGAGTGCATTGTTGAACTTAATGATTTAAGATTTCTTTACTTCAGATACAATTTTGTAAGCTATGATAAAAATCATATTAGGATTTGCTTCTGTAATACAAATCCTAATTTAATGTATCATATATAAGTTAAGACTAGGCCCACACGGAAGCAGATTTTTTATCCCATCATTGAGTCTGTAAATTTGTGTATGTATTTTTTTTTTCAGTAATATTATTGACTAATATGAAAATGTTTATGATTTATTTACAACATAGTTTGTAAAGTAATGTTTTCTGTCTTTTAGTAGATGTATTATATGAGAGACTTTGTTTTGCCAAATAAGTGGATCTAATTGGATTTCCATTGTAAACATTAAATAAAAGTAAAAAAAAAAACATAAGTTACGATACTCCTTTGCAGATTTTTTTTTTACAAACTTCTGCGCAGAAATAGCAAAAAATGTATGCAAAGATGATAAACTTTCTGTAGTATGCCCCGTGAGTCTGAATCAGTGTACACCTTTAAAATCTGTTTTGTCATTGTTCATCACTATGCATCCATACGCTTTCAGGAGCAAAGAGAAAATCACAAACAAGCCATCTCTGCCCTGTCAGAGCAACTCAAAAACACACTCAAAGAGCTGAGAGAGAAAGCCAAAGAGAGGAAGGAGGCTGAACTGGGATGGAAGAAGGAAAATAAGGAGAGAGCGTTCGAGGAAGGAAAACTCAGAGACAATCTTCAGAAGAGGGATAAACTCATTGAGGTAAGTCTTGTGCTTTGATGACTGGACTAATAGTTATCTGTGATTTGATCATGTTTTTTTTTGTGATCGCTTTCTCTTCATAGCAAGTTCTTCTGGAGCTAGAAGAGCGGGACGGTGTGTTGACAGAGCTACAACTAAACATCTCCAGTAAACTGGAACCCAAAACAGCCCTTAAACACACTCTATGATCATGTGATTGAACACGCTGTGAGTTTAGTCACTTAATTAGTTATTAAAGTTAATATATTCTATTGCAAATGGCACTATTTTTCATTATAAAGTCTTACGATTTGCTGCACTAAACTAACAGAAATGAAGATCCCCAGCTCTGGTTCCGTTTCTGATCAGATTATTAATCGTATTAGTTAAGCCGATTGTAATTCTTTAGTTGAATTGAGGAGATCGAGACAAATACAGTAAATTTATGAATGATGCCATTTTTTTTTTATTATGTTTTGACCGATTGCTCAATGTTTGAGGAGGTTGATGGTGTATTATGAAGTGTTATTTTAGTTCTTATGAATTTACGACAGGTTCTTTAGTCATTTAGATTGAATGCAGCAATAAAATGTTGTAATTCCCACACTTCCAGATTGTGCTTCCAATATTCAGCCTTTATCACATTTAAACATGCTTTCATTTTTAGGCTAATAATTATTTTCTATAGCCCAGAATCTTTACAGCCTTTAATTATTATTATTAATAAATGATTAAAAATGTTTTATTATTTATAAATATGTGGAACGCTGCTTTTCTTCGTTTAATTTTTGTATTTTTTTTTTCTTCTCATGGTTATCTTGTATTTATAAATGTTTTCTTGTGTTGATTTGTTTTGGATATGCAGTTATCTGGCCCCAACTGGAATGTGCTGTTCTATACTGTAGTGATTGTTTTGTTTGTTTGTTTTCACAATAGAAGGATTTACAGACTGTCCATGTTTTAATCTTATTTTATCTGGGTATGCGGGATTCCTCACAACCTGTTGCATACCTCATGAATTGCTTTCAAATAAGTTTGTGTGGGTTCTCAGAGTTTTGTTGGAGGTTTTCTTTTATGCCGGAAATATTAAAGGTTCTTTCTTAAGGACTTGAAGGGGTGTAATTGACAATAAAACCTCAAATGTCTCAATGATTGTAGTTTGTGTAATCATTACTGTATGTTTAATGATAGAATTCATTGGCGACCAATATGAGTTTTTGTATTTCTTAAATCTCTCTAAAGGTTAATATCTCTAAGGGCATCTTCCCTCTATAGCAGTGTTTCTCAATCATGTTCCTGGAGGACCACGAACACTGCATGTTTTGCATGTCTGTCACACCCATTACAGGTCTTTCAGTCTCTGCTAATGAGCTGATGATCTGAATCAGCTGGTGGTCCTCCAGGAAAGTAGTTGAGAAACACTGCTCTATTGACCTTATTCGTAAGCGGGCGCAGCCATTTGAATCTCTTTGGCTAGAGGCTTCCGGTCTCATTCACTTTCATTGATTTTTAGACGTTTAAAAACAGCTCATTCTGCTGCTTGATGTTGCAAACTGGTATTTTTATATTATATTATTCTGCTTTGTCTGTTTGGTCATGGACACACAAGTAGTTTGACCATTTTGTGCCATTTAATCTAATCTAAACTCATTATTCCTAGACATTTCTCCGCGACTAAATCTGAGTTTTAAAGTTTCATTTTAGAATAAAGTCATCAGGATTAAACTGATAAATCCTTGAAATGTCAATATATAACGTGTCCAATACATTTACATTTAAAATACATTTTGCATACATCTTTGTTTATTCAGTGTAACAATATATTAGTTCTTTTTTTTCTATTTAGAAAGATTTATTTAATGACTTATTTAAAGACTTTTATTTAAATTTAGGAATCACAGCATAAAATATGTTTTGACTGTAATAAAAATCTAAAATGAATACATTTACATTTAAAATGCATTTTATATACCCCTAAACCAGAAGTAAGCAAACTACGGCCCGTTGGCCAAATGTGGCCCGCTGAACACTTTCATCCGGCCCGCAAGGGAGTTTTTAAAATGCTGCTTCTGAGTAACGGTTTGGTTTCAGAATTAGTAAATTAATGATGCAATACAAGTGAACGCAGTACAGTTAGTGCAACCAGTAGAATAAGAACACACTCTCGGATAGGGATGTGCAATTAATCGAAATCGAATCGCAAGAGGCTGTGATATGGCATATATATTATTTAACTTCCCCCGCTCAGAGCAAATGCATGAGTCTGTGTGTGACTGTCGTCTGTGTGTGACAGCCTTACAAGCCAATCGAGTGAGCACACTTTCGTACTGCCTAATCAGAATTTTAAAGGATTTGACATGTGGCCCTTCACTTGGTTTGAAAACTTAATGTGGCCCTCAGGTCTCAAAAGTTTGCCCACCACTGCCCTAAACTGTATTCAGTGTAACAATGCTTCATACTTGAATCCATTTTTTATGATGCATCAAATGTGAGTTTAAGGAATTGGTGAATAAAGGAGGACAATTTTAATCTCTAGTTTATAACTTGCCACTATCCTTTACCCATCTGTCGGCAAAAAGTGAAAAATTATTCTATGTATGATCCTTATCACTTCTTTTTTTGGATTTTTTTTAAGTCAGAATAAGTATTTTGCACCATGACAAAAAAAAAACTATTTTTACCCATATTTTGACATTTTAATTTTTCAACACATTAAAATAAACACTTTGGATTTACGATGGTTTCTGTGTATATAAAATAATTACTATATCATATAGTTACATTTTATCTAATATAGGGTTACAGTATATAAATATTTTTGACAATCAAGTTTCAAGAACGTTTTTTATATATAAAAATATTAATTTATATTATAAAATATGTAAAAATATTATTAATAAGAATTTTCTATATTAAAATATGAAGTATTTGTTAAACCATGAATACTTTTTATTTGAACTTTTAAATCTTAATGGCTTATTCTGCAGTAAAAGGCTCATTTTTATGTAAGCCTTTTAAAGGCATAGTTCTCCCAAAAATGATTATTTACTCACCCTCAAGTGGTGCTAAACATTATAGTTTCTTCCTTTGAACACAAATATATATTTTGAAGAAAGCGGAAAACCTGTAACCATTGACTTCCATAGTATTTGTTTTTCCTACTATGGAAGTCAATGGTTACAGGTTTTCAGCTTTCATCAAAATATCTTCTATAGTGTTCAAAACAAGAAAGAGACTCACAAAGGTTTGAAACAAGTGTGAGTAAATGATGACAAAATTCATTTTGGGCTGAAGTATCCCTTTAAATGATCTGATTAAAAGATAAAACACATAGGTGTTTTTCTCGTCTCCACCAGTCAAATCAAATCCTATTATATTTGAATAATTCACAGAGCTTGACAGACTAATCGCAGCAGGTCATCATGTAACGGGATTGAGTTGCAGTGTGAATAGAGCTGAATGAACTGCCTCCATTGACACTCATTCATTCCTTCATTACCCAATCAGAGCTCAGTGCGCGGTGCGTCCCCGGTCACTTGAGGAACTGTTGCTTTGGTGACGCTAACACTTTTAAACCCAAACAGTTTGAAGCTTTTTCGGATTGTTCAACTGATGGTGAAGCTGCAATAGTTGACGTTACCGTGATAATGAAGCGAAGGGTTCAGTCTGCTCCTCAGGCGGTGGTTGTGGGACCTAAAGGCTGGAGAGACGCGACTGTCAGCTCCATTCTGCGCGCCGAAAATCTTCTGCGTCAAACTCACGTAGATCAGCTGGACTCCTCGATGCGATACCGCAGCCACAGCGTCGCGATATCCGCCTACAGACTGCCTCAGTTAACAGCTTACAGTGGGAACGACAGCGTCAAGGAGCACAACGAGAATGACTGGGAAAAGAAAGAGGAGTTCTGGCCTAAATCCAATGGGAGTTTGGTAAAGTACTTCAAACGAGAGATTTCAGGTCCTGGTTTCTGGTTGGTCAATATACTGCTGAGCAATCATGACGTTATCGATCCTAATTAACGGTCACATGAGGCTTCTTGTGTTTTTCATTTCACCAGTTTTCTTAATGATAATTTTACTAACATTTAAGTATCTAATAATTTTTATTGCACAATAATAATATTGAAGTGATTTTGCAATGTATAGGTTCTGTGTATGTTTGCTCATTAAACATTTCACTTCCACTGCAAGTAAAAAAAAAAATATATATATATATATATATATATATATATATATATATATATTTCTGAGTTCTCAAAATTCAGAGAAACTGTTAGTCACTGATCTATTATAGAGATTGCAATAATCACTGATCTATAGATTAACGTTTTAATTACTAAATCTAATGTTCAATATTATTGTGAAAAATAGAATTGTTAGACATGAACTCAGAACTGAAGAGACAAAAGTCAGACTTTTTTTATTACTATATTAGTTTTTATACAATTCTAAAATTATTTAATACCATTATGAATTTAAATCTCAGAATTTCATGTCAGTACTGAGGAAAAAAGGGCACGTCAGAATTGCGATATAAATTCTCAATAGCAAAAAAAATTTTAATTGGGACCGTCAGTTTTTTCTCCTTTTTTTGTTCCCAGTTGGAAACAAGCCTCCATACTATCATGAACGAATAGTTTTTGTCAAATGCAAAACCTTTATAAGTAGTTTAAAACTTAACGACGAATGAAAAACTAAAAAAGAATTGGATGCTTTTTCCCCATCTCATGTTTTGTTTTACATCACTGTGTTCCTTTAAAAGATAACAATGCAATTTGCATGAATTTTGAATAAATAGTCAGCTTAATTGGATTATAATTAGATAATAAAGTCTACATAAAATCAAATAAAAATGTATTTATTTTGCTAGCAAACATTGTTAGTTTTAAAGTGAACAATTAATCTGTGCAAGTTAATCCACTAAAACAAATGTTGTTTGTTAACATTTAATCAAAATCTGACCATTTGATTCTGCTCTGAAATGGCAGTCCTTTTCTGATGATGTCAGTTTGACGGCTTGGGTGAAATTTGCTTAGCCACGCCCCTACAAACGTTAGTTCACAGCAAATTAAAAATGAGAGGAGGAGCACAAAAATAAATCCCACCCCTATTTAATATTCCATTCCCACTGAAAGAAAAGTCTGCAGCAGTTTCCAGTTCATGCAGACTTCAGAGAAATACAAGTTAGAAAATTATGACTGTAATTATTATACTCGGCATGAACAGACCTTCTTTCTTTAGTATTGGCCACAGAGAAACCAATTTCTGTAGTAAAATAGAACAGGACTTAAATTGCTATTTCATTTCACATTATTGTATGTCGAGTCAAATATAAATGCAGTTATAGTAATTATATAAGACTTAAAAAGAAAAGAAAAGAAAATGTATTCCAGCTAAATAATTGTTTTGTCTCAAGGCTGTACAGTAGAGTTTTATTCCATATTCCAACACTTGTTTTTTGACCTATAAATGAGATATCTACAACTCTGGTTTTGTGTTGATAGCTCACTTCTGCACTCATCAGTGGACCGTTTCCACCGCCGGTGCTGCGTGAGCAGAGTGCAGTAGTCAGCACGGGTTTGGCAGCTGATTATATGCGCAGTGTGAGAGAGGTGGAGGGTCACCTGCGCAAACAAACAGGCCGGGTCACACAGGAGGCCACAAAGGTGGAGCACCAGAGAGAACGACTGGAGAAATTACTGCGCAGTCTGAGGAAAGCACTGCTGGTCAATCAGCAAAGTGCAAATAGCAGGACCTTTCGACCAGCCACCACAGAGACGGTGAGTATAGCCAAAGTTCCTTTTAGGCAAGTCATTTCACTGAGCCCTCTTTGAAGCGCCTGCTCGAGTATTCTGTCTGAACTGGGAAACACCAAATACTCCAAAAAGCAAAGCTTACATTTCATATTCGGAATCACCAGTAAAATTAAACAACAACTGTGTCTTTAGTTTCATTTCTAAACGTTCAAATCACACAAAAATCTGCACACTCGTAAAAACACACATCTGGTTCGAGCACCTCGGCCCAGAGAATCATCAGTCTATAACGACCGCTGATTAGCTCATGTACTAGAAGGAGGGGCTTCATTCGTCTTCTTGATTGTTACACTTTTTCTCATTCAAAACTATATGAGTGACATGTCTTGTGTATCCTATAGTCTTTGGTACAGTTAAAGATGTATACAGCATAATGAATTATTAGCCTAAGGCAGGGGTGGGCAAACTTGGTCCAGGAGGGCTAGTGTCCTGCAGACTTTTGCTCCAACACTAATCAAACACACCGAAACATGCTAATCAGTGTCTTCAAGATGACTAGAAATCTATAAGCAGGTGTGCTTGATTAGGGTTGGAGCTAAACTGTGCAGGACACCAGTCCCCCAGGAACAGAGTTTGCCCACCCCTGCTATAAGGAGGTAAAGATAAATAGTTCACCTAAAAATAAACATTCAGTCATCATTTACTCACCCTCCGGTTGTTTAAAGCTTTCGTCTGTTCACCACTAAGTGAAGTTTCACAAACTAATTTCGAGAGGAGCACGTGATATGATTGACTGCAGCTGGTCTCTTATCTCTATTAGTCAGCCAATCAGATTATTCCAAACTCACTATAAGTAGCCTAGTAAAAAAAACTACTCCCTTATCTTCATTTTCCGAAGAAACTCCCCCATCCACCCCTTCTCCCCCCTTTCTTCCTTTACTATGGGGAGCTCTCAAGAACCACCTTATCTCGTACTCCCCTTACATGCTCTATCAACCAGGCGGGAGCACTGGGCTCAATCATTTCTCATGCTCAGGGTTCTCTCCCGGGACAGCATGCCAAAACTGCTAACATTTGTCAAACAATATCTAAGTGTGAACACTTGAAAGAGTGCTTTTTGAAGAATATTGGAAACTGGTAATCATTGACTCCCATAGTATTTGTTTTTCCCATATGGAAGTCAATGGTTACCAGTTTCAATCATTCTTCAAAGTATCTTTTCTGTTTAACAGAAAAATGAAACTCATTTTCAGGTTTGGATACACTTGGGTGTAGGTAAATGAAGATTGTTTTTTTATTTTTGGGTAAACGTCTTGTTTAAAATGATAAAACCAGTGTTCAAATGAAAAATAAATAATGCTTCTATTAAATGCTTTTTTCAAGGGACGGGATGGAGCTGATGATCTTCTCCACACTGAACGAAGAGGCCTAGATATGCTAAAACAAGAACTAGAGAGCATGTTGAGAAAGACTTTAGCTCAACAACAGGTAAAGCATTGGATTTGCTGGATATGTACAATACTTTGACAGTGTAAAGGGGTTGTTCACTCTAAAATGAAAATTTACTCACTATTTAATCAGCCTCAAGTGGTTTTAAACCTCTATGAGTTTATTTCTTTCTCAAATATATTTTTAAGAAAGCTTAAAAGCTGTAACCACTGAAAACCATAGTAGGAAAAACTAAATCTATTGAAGTCAATGGTCAATGGTTTTCAACATTTTTCAAAATATCATCTTTTGTGTTCAATAGAAGGAAAGAAATGTGAGGTTTGTGACTAGTGAAGGCTCAGTAAATGATAACAGAATTCTCAGTTTTGGACGATCTATCCTTTTAATTTATAAGAAATCATTATAAGGAACCATAAGATTGATTGTAAAGTCTGAACTTCTCAAATAATAACATTACTGTTCAGTAAGATTGTTTTACACAATTATACATTGTAAAACGCAACAGTCAACTTTATCAAATGAAATGAGTGTAGTCAACTCAAACTTTACTGAAAGTTAATTCTATCCATTTGAAAAGGTAGATAAGGTAATAAGTGTAATAAGTGAATTAAATACCTCATTACGTCAACTTAAATGAAGTAAGTTCACAGTACTCATATACATTCGTTTTTTAACTCAAACCATTTCAGGAAACCGATTGCAACAAAACATTTGAGTTGACTTACCCTAACTACAGTACTCAGTTAGTTTGAGTTCTCTTCATTTATTAGGTTTTACTGTGCTCAAATTGCTTCGCTTACTCAAATGGATTAAGTTCACAGTACTCATTTGGATTAGTTTTTGAACTTAAATGGTTTGTTGCAATCGGTTTCCTCAAATGGTTTGAGTTACCCTAACTTTTTGGGTTTAACAGTGTAATAATAATTGTATTCAGCAAATATGTATTAAATTGATTAAAAGTGAAAGTAAATACATTTCTGAAAACATTTCAAATAAATGTTGCTCTTTTTAAATCTGTTTTCAGCAGTTATTTTATATTGTAATATTTTTGCAACTTCTTTTTGAGCCAATAAACACAACCTCGAGTAAAAGTGACTTTACAAAAACCTAAATCAACCCTAAACCTTAAAAAAAATTTAATTAGTGAAACTAAAATTTAAAACTTGCATTAGCAAATTAATTGCTAATTTAGATATACCTAGCAAGCATTTTTTGTGTTTAACAGATATCTAATAGACATCTAAACATAGATGTATTGGCTAAAACAAGGCTAAATTTGGGCTATCAGTGAAAATCTAATAGATGTCCAATCTGATAGTCCAAAAGTAGGCTAGTCATCATATAGCCAGGAATGAATGACTACACATATGAAGTCTGTCTTTTGGACTATTGTTAGAATAAAATTTTCACTGACAGCCCAAATTTGGTCTTGTTTTAGCCAAGACGTCTATATTTAGAAGTCTATTAGATGTTCATGTGAAATCAAAATTTACAGTGTTTATTTTGCTGGAACACATTGTTATTCTTTAGGTGATGATTAATCCACTGAATAAGTTGACAGTTTGACAGCTTCAGCCACAATATTCTTAAACTTACTGTTAGTTTGCTATGAGGGAATGATGCTGAAAAATAAAACCCCACCCCCTACATCAACATTCTGAAATAAAAGCCTCAGCTTCATGCAAACTTTAAACACGAAATTGCTTGATGGGAGCACACATTCACCACACTTATGGTTTGATTGTGAATGGTCTTCTGTTAAACACCAAAGGCTTTGGCCGACAGCAGTAAGCAGTTGCTGAACTGTGCCTTTGAGAGATCCAGAGTAACAGAGCTGCTTCCCCAGCACGGCTCACTCTTAGCAGGTGTGAAAACCTACCCATCTCCCCTATCACTGAAACCTGACCCTGCTGGACCGTTCACACCAGGTACCACAAGCTACTTTAATAATTAAGTCTCTCACTCTTCTTTTGTCTCTTTGTCACCCAAGACAGTGAACAACTATCTAATCTTTCTCTAAGAGTGCAAGCAGGCTTTGGATTCTTCATCTGCAGTACTACAAGAATCTCAGCAGCTCAGAGAAAACATTACTCAAGTCATGAGTGATGTCATCAGAAAGCAAACAGACATGCACCGCTCGGCCAGCGAAGCCCTGCTGAGGAAAATCACTGAAACCATCAACCTGGAGGTGTGTGATAAAAGCAGACGGAGGATTAGGTTGTTTGTACATATAGATTATTGATTTATAGGCCTCAATAAGTGACTATCTGTAACTCTAATTCAGCTGAATGATTTAGAATGTGGTCAAATGTGGAAATATGTAGTACACAACTGTATTTTTCTTTTTCATAAAAGTTTGAGGTCAGTAACATTATGGTTAAAAAAAAGAAAAGAAATGAATAATGTTATATTTAAATATAGAACAGAACTATTAAAATCAACTTAAAATTTATATAAATGAGCTTGCCTATATATTTTTTAGTAAATACTGGTGCTTTGAATATTTAAAAAAAAAAAAAACTTTTTTTTTTTAGAAAAATGTCAAAATTACTGTGCACCAAATTGGCTTAAGATATTTTGACACTGAATACTGGAGGAATGCTGTTGAAAATTCAGCTTTGCATCACAGGAATAAATCACATTCTAAAATGTATTTAACAAGCATATGAGATACCTTAAAATATTGTGAAATGTTCTGACCTCAAACTTTTTTATCAGTAATGTATATACGCAAATGTTTAAAAAACATACAATGACAGGCAATATGTAGAGCTTTCTAAATAGTGGGCATTGAAATCCTGAGCAAATTTACAGAAATTACTCTACAGGTCCAGTAATTTTTTAAAGTAAAATAAGGAAAAAGAAAATACCAGAGGTGGCACGGTGGCTCAGTGGTTAGCACTGTCGCCTCACAGCAAGAAGGTCGCTGGTTGGAGTCCCGAATGGACCAGTTGGCATTTCTGTGTGGAGTTTGCATGGGTAAAGTATAGATTGGATATGCAGCCACTTGGAAATGTGATATGCACATTAATATAGCGGCATGTTTTTATGACACTATGTATAACAATGTATAACAATAATTTATATTTTTACAGTACTGTGACGGTTGGGTTTAGGGTTAGGGTGGGGGTAGGGGTTAAAAAATACAGTTTATTGGGTAATTTAATAGATAAGATAAACAATACTGGGTACAACTACTGTTTTTACGCTTCTGTGACGGTTAAGTTTAGGGTTGGGGTGGGGGTAGACGTTAATAAAATACAATAAATCAGAATTTTTATAAATAACATTAATAATTCTCGTTAATTTCCGGCCGCAAACGTATCCGATCTAGCACCAACCGTTTACATGTTCTCCCCGTGTTCGTTTGGGTTTTTTCCGGTTTCCCCCACAGTCCAAAGACATGCAGTATAGGTGAATTAAATAAACCAAATTGGCCGTAGTGTACGAGTGTGTGTGAATTAGAGAGTGTATGGGTGTTTCCCAGTACTGGGTTGCAGCTGGAAGGGCATCCGCTGTTGAAGGTTCACTCCACTGTGGCGACTCCTGATGAATAAGGACTAAGCCGAAGGAAAATGAATGAAAACACTTGAGTGCTATGCAAACATTAATAGAAACAAAGTAAATTTTTCCTGCTAATGAAGAGAAGTTCTTTCTCTTTGATTGTACTTTAAAGTAAGTTACTTTATGTTTAGGTATACATATTGTATTTTTCTTATTTCTCATCAGCAACATCTGACACTGAGCTCTGCTGCCACGAGACAGGCCATTTACCGCAAACAGAGACAGATGCAGTGTGCTGGCTACAGTCTAGGCAGAGCTATGGTATGCTTTTATTTACAGACTACAAAATGATTTTAGCACTTACCAACATGTACAGCTTAGAGCTAAAATGAAACCTCAAAGAAAATGCTTACATTCTCCCTAAAGTAGGCATTGACTCTAAATTTACAATGCTTATTTTGCTAGTGCACATTGTTAGTGTTAAATTAAACAATTACTCACTACAATTTAATCCACTACTAAAAAAACTGTTTTTTTTGGGGTTTTTTTTTTTATCAAAATCTGACCACTTGCTTCCACTCTGGAATGGCAGTTTTACCTCTGATGATGTCATTTTGAAATATTTTCACCCTATTTTAACTTTTTCATGACTTTTTACTCACTAACAGGTAAAGATGGTTTCCTTCCTTGCAGGGCCCGGCTTGCAGAGCTGATCTGTTTTGTCGCGAGAGATTAAACCGACCCATGACTCAGCTTTATGGGCGACATTCAAGTGTCGGGCTGCCAGAATCTGACCTCCTAGCACAGGTCAGAGAATTACAGAGAATTACTAAAGGGATTCTTTTGCATTCCCTCACAAAATTTGTTAAAATTTCAGACAAACACTTCTTTTTATGTCTTGCAGTGGTTGAGACCGCTCCGTATGTTTATTATGGAGCAGTTCAGAAACTTTTCTAATTTATTAAGAAAGGGATACCCTATTAAAAAACACCAAATTTGTAAACATTTTATTAAAGATATACAGTAGGTCTATTCTATGCACAGGCAAGCATGAACCCGTGAATATGGATGAATGCAACAGAAGATTGATTGAAGTTAGATTATTATATTATATTATATTATATTATATTATATTATATTATATGATATTATATTATATTATATTATATTATATTATATTATATTATATTATATGTAGCTATATACACAGTGTTTGCACAGTTGCACAGCAAGTTTGATCAATTCAGTCTCTTTTAGTGTTAAAATTTTAATAAAATCAGTTCAGATAAATAACAAATTAGATTTTTTTTTTAAATATAGCTTTTCATTTTGTTTGTAGGACTGCTCCACAACAATCAAGGCTGAAAGAATATTTAGATTTAAAACTGCATATTTTGTATTTCAGAATAATTCTATATTATTCTATTTCTATCTGATCAAAATTAACAGTAACTTGTTTGCATATAAATAAATGCATAACATTAAGATTTACAACTAACATGTATTTTAGAGAGTTGATCTTACAAAATGTTGTCGAATACATTATGCAACAATTTAATGGGAGGAATTACATTCATACTCTGGGTACATGTCTGACTGTACATACAATTCACTTATATTCTTAATACAGAGCTTCGTCTTTTTAATAGGCTATCACTTTTTAATGCATTAGAAAACTCTACGAACGGCTCCATAGTAAATGTACAGAGCTGTCCCAACTCACATAAAGTGAACAGAAAACATTTGTCTGAATTTTGCAAGAGAATGCTAAGGTTTTGTGAACAAAACAAAATGTTTTCCAGGGAACGCAAAAATTTTTATAAACATTTTCTTTCCCCTCCTGCATTTTTTCCAGCACCATGTCCCTTTAGGAGCTCTGTAGAAAACTGGATGTGATCTGACATTCAGAACATAACTGTAAATCATTAAGATTTTGAAATGTAAAGATTCAGATAAAAGGTATTAAAATGTACACCATCATTTAAAAGTTTGAGGTTAGTAAGATGGATCAATCAATGTTTTTATACATTTTTAATCAATCATGATTTTTATTCTTTTTTCTTTAACTGTCAAATTTAAATCTTAATAAAAATGTCTATTTATTATAAAGCAAATAATAATAATAATTTCACTGACCCCAAACTTATGAATGTAAGGGTTTGTTTATTTACAATGTGTAATCTGTTAACTCATCCATGTCTCTTGTCCTCCCAGGGCGACACTCTTCTCAGGAAGCACCTGGAGTCCTCAGGGAAAGAGATTGCAGCACTGCAGGATGCTCATCAGCAGCTGGAGGATGACATGTATGGAAAGCGAGCTGCAGCCGGTGTGGACTCGGCTGTGGTCAGGCTGCGGCGAAGACTCGTACGTCCCCAGTCTGTCCGGCCTGCAACCAGTTAAACTGACAGCAACCTTAACTTTTAACAGCAATTACTTTCCAAAGATAGAAATCTGGGGTCTTTCTAAATATTTAAATTTACCATTTAGTGTTTTTTTGCCCATCTCAAATATGTATGGAAACTGTGTAACGCGTAAAAGATTGGTCAACAAACAGACCAACACTCGAAAGAGACAAACTTTTCATTTCATTTCACACTGGAGTTTACACATATATGATGCAACAGTATTTAAATAATAAACTGATTTGCAATATCACCCCCAAGTAAAGATTGATAGTGTGGTAGTGTTGAGTTGAAGTTCTTGAAGGATCTTGAACAGTAGCTATGTTTTCATCCACCTATTTTTATGCGCATCTGGAACAACGCATTTTAAAAATACTTAAAGTGGACTCATTATGTCCCTTTTTGCAATATTTAAAATAAGTCTCTGATGTCCCTAGAGTGTGTATGTGAAATTTCAGCTCAAAATACCACACAAATTATGTTTTATAACTCTTTAAAACTGATTCATTTGGGCTTTGATCCAAATTGTGCCATTTTGGTTAAATTAAAGTGAGATTGTGTACACAACTTGTTTCAAAAGAGGGTGGAGCTATAAACGCCTGCGTGTCACCATATCTTTCTGCATATGTATCTTCAGCAGGTACAGTAAAAGCTCTGGCAGAAGGCTGCTTCTCACTCAGAGCTGTTTATGCTAATGAGGGAGAAATCGTCACTAATAGGCAGGGCTTTTTTTCTGTTCATGTTTGTCACACACTGTAGACCAATTATAACTGACTGATCTATCTGAGCAGAGCAGGTTGCCAGAAAGGAGGAGTTTAGAGAGACTGGATCCTTGAACAAACCATTTCAGATATTTGTGGAAAATAGGTGATGAAAAACATGCTAAACTTGTATGGATATAAACCTACAGATCACACTTAAAACAATATCACAAACCTTTAAAATAGCACAATAGGGGCACTTTAAACATACAGTTGGGGAAATCAGTATTGAACACGTCACTATTTTCCTCAGAAAATGGTTCACTTGAAATTTTCATTGGATGTTGGAAGCAACCAAAGAAATCCATCAATGCGAATAAGACAAATCTAATTAGTTTACAAATGAAGTTAATTGTAATAAAATGAAATGTCACAGGGAAAAAGAATTGAACACATGAAGAAAGGGAGGTGTAGAAAGGCATGGAAAGCCCAGACAACAGCTGAAATCTCTCAGTAGTTATTCAGCAACCCTCCGCCCTTCCTCATTGTAAAGTAATATTAGCTGCTTCAGTCCAACATCTACATTATCAGGATGATGAAAATGAAATCAGGGTGGACATTTCAGCAAGACTACATTTACATGGACATCAGTAATTAAATTATTTGCTTTAATTAATTAAGAGAATAATAAGACTAAGGTGTTTACATGAATTGCTTTTTAAGTGTTACTTTCATGATCCCGTTTTATATGTTACAGCACATAATTCGATTAACGTCATTGCGTCACTGGCTATCCGCATTTTCTGAGGAGTTTCATGTAATTTCAGGTGTTTCATTTTTATTAGTCGACTTTAACTGCAGGTTGTCACTTTCACTTTCATTCATGAACATTCATGCGTGCCCTCCGTGACAAACGAGATATTAGATGTAACTATAAACTGCTGGAAGAGTTGTTTTAATGGAAGTTCATACCAAATGCTGAATGGAAGAGAAAAAAAACCTCCGCATTTCACGATGCAGGTGTCTGTGGTCTGCATTGACTCGGTAGGTGCAGTGTCAATCAGCCGTGCGTGTGTGTGTGTGTCTGTGTGGACTACCCTGTCGCAAAAAGCGGCTTAAAGTCCTACATGACGTTAATAGTTTGATTAAGGTGTTTACATGTATGTACTGCACTTAAATAATGCGACTAAAATCGGCATACTCCACATGTCTTAATTCGATTTCTCTTTAATTAATCTGATTAAATTAATCAAAAATCAATGTTTACATAGCAGACTCTTAATCAGAGTATTGTCTTAATCACATTAAAATCTAATTATTAGTGTCCATGTAAATGTAGTCACTCCAAAACAGTCAAGGAAACTCTTAAATGCTTTCAGATAAAGAAAATCAAGCTGTAGAATGGCCCAACCAATCACCTGACTTTAACCCTATAGAAAATATAAATTAAAGATCAGATTTGATAGACGAGACCCACAGAACCATTAAAATTTTTACACTGTTGAAGCCTGTGAAAAACTCACACCTGAGCAATGCACGTGACTTTTAAAAAAAGCCTTTTTTTGCAAAGTATTAAATGCATTTCAGTAGTTCAGTACGTTCTCCTTGTGTCATTCCAATTGTTATTACACAACCCATTTGTCAGATTGAATTTTTATGTTTGTATTGTTTTGGGTTTTTACCAAAATCTGGTTTAATTCCAATTCAATTTCAATTTTTTAAATTCTTCACTTTCGCCAATTGGTAAAGTTTTTTCCTCGCCGCTGTCGCCAATGGCTTGCATGGTTCGGGATCTGTAGAGCTGCGCATCGATGGAATTGCTCTTCAGTGTTTGGACTCAGTAGTGATTATTAAACCACACTGAACTGAGCTGAACTGAACTTAAACACTGAAAACTGAACTGACAGTGTTTCAATTCACTATAAACTTCCATGTGAAGCTGCTTTGACACAATCTACATTGTATAAGCGCTATACAAATAAAGATAAATTGAATTGAATTGAATTCCATGTCAACAGCTCCTTTAGAAATATTATTCCCATGAAAAAACATGTCATGTTCAATACTCATTTCCCCTACTGTATTTACAGTATACATCAATGTAGTTCATTTCTCCTGTGGTGTGATACAAGGCAGGATGATTTGACGAGGGTTTGGATTTTGAATGAGTCTTATCTTTGTCTCCAGACTCTTCTTCTCTTTCGACACTTTCTTGCCCTCCTCCTTTAATCGCTCTCTCTCTTCCTTCACTTTCTTCTCCTCCTCTCTCAGCTTCTTCATCTCCTCCTCAAACACCCGCAGCTCCTCCTCAAACTGCTCTCTTTCTTTGGTCAGTCGGTCCATTAGTTCAGCATGCTCTCTCTCTCTCTGCTCCAGTTCTTTTTGTTGCACAGCCGCAGTCCCGCAGCTAACAACGCCATACTCCAAACTCTGCTGCTGAGACACATATAGGAAGAACAAGAAGTATAATAATATTTAAGTCGGTATGAAATGCAAGTGTTTCCCAGTACTGTGTTGCAGCTGGAAGGGCATCCGCTGCGTAAAACATATGCCGGAATAGTTGGTGGTTCATTCTACTGTGGCGACCCCTAATAAATATGGGACTAAGCTGAAGGAAATTGAATAAAATGCAAGTTGCAATTTTTTTTTTTTGGTATCACTTTATTTTGATGCTCATTTTGTTGGATTTAAGTTACATTGCATCATCATGCCAACTAATTCTCATTAGAATATAAAGGTTTGGGTCAGGGTTAGTGTAAGTTGATATGTACTTGCTAAGCTTCTTATAGTCAGTTAAATTTCTGTTGAAGGAGCAGTATCAGCAAATATTAAGCAGATAATCTACTAAAACTCAAAAGAGAAGTAATTGGCATGTAGTTGCAATGCAACTTTTGGTCAACAAAATGTGCAATAGGGACCATCAAAATAAAGTCTTACCTGTTTTTCCCTCTGTATTATGATGTATATCTGAAAGTGAAATGGCTTCATGAAAAAAGAACTTGGGATGTTGATTGGATCATTGTGCTTTAGCGGTCAATTGCATGCAAAAGGATGGCTCTCAATGTACTACAGATGATTTCATGCTGCAAGAGAGTACTATAGTGTCTGTGAACAAATTTTGGCAGTGGTGGTGGTGGGGGGGGGGTGGGTATTGACTTGGGGGGGACTTATTGTTTAAAAAATAAATTCAAAATGTATTTTTTTAAATTACAAAAAAAAAGCTTAAAACAAATAAACTATTTTTTAAGATAATGCACACATGCTAGAATAGAAGAAACAAATTTTGTATCTGTTTATTATAAAAAAATAAATACAAAAACATTGTGGATAATATTTTGAATAAATAATAGAAAATGTGATTTAACTTATTTAATAAGATTAGATTAAAACAAACAAATCAGAATGAAATAAAAGATAAATATTTAAACAAATAGAATATAAATACGGTTTTAAACCATTTATTACATACATTTATCACAGTATAATTTTTAAGAATTAATTTCAAGACACTATTTGTCTTTTATAATTTAAGGATGGAGGTCTCTCAAACAAGGATGATCATATTGATGGGCTGTGGCATCTAAAAAATTCAAAACCAGTGTGAGGTGTTGCTGCAATAAGCAATTCTGGATAATGCAGAGGTAAGTCATTTATTAAAAATATTGCAATAATTAATCTTTAATTTTCCTTCAGCTTAGTCCATCTAATAATTATTCAAAAATAAGAATGGTAGATTATATTTCATAATGAAAAATATGTTTTAAATAAACATTTTTTGGTCCCACTTTATATTAAGTGGCCTTAACTAATATGTACTTACACTGAAATTAACCATTTGTTCCAATGTACATACTGTGTAAATATGTCTTTACATTGTATTTATGATTGATTAAATACATGTATCTAATTACATCTGTAATTACATCTTTAATTTCACTGTTGACAATCGCTTCATCTTAACCCACCCTTAAACCTATACAAATACACCAAACCTTTCCCTAATCCTACCGTTATTTCAACTCAAGAGAACCAGAAGTGTTCTGCAATACATTATGAACACAGTATATACACTGCATTTATTTTTTAATGCAAGTGCATAGTAATTAAGGCCACTTATTATAAAGCGAGATCCATTTTTTTTTACATAATGATGCCAAAATGTAACCCACAATAAACATCTGAGATAAACATAAACGGTGAAAACCAGCCACACCCACTCTTTTGACATCATAATCACTGGTAAGACCTGGGGGTGGAGCTTCTCCCTCCAGGAGGAGAAGATTTTGAACTTCAAAGCAGCTGTCTTGGATTATTATAGCAGCCTAAAAAAAAAAAAAAATTATATACATTATACAGAAAATAATTTAGTTGTTATTATTATAAGTTAACCAATGACAACTACCTGCAGACTGTAGAGTATATGGATTAAACTGTGAACACCCTCCGCTACCTAAAAAGGGTAAAGAAAAGGTAAATATGTCATTAATTACAGTCATAAAAGCTAAACAGACAAAGTAAACATCATGCACAAGAAAATGCATTAGACTGTTCAGTATAGTAACAAACAGTAAACAGAATATTATCTGCTTGTATTTTTAAGAACAAGGTTTAATATATCGTAAGTAGCTTTCAAATGTGTTTACTTTTAAATAAATGTGAGGGGCGGGATTTATCGGGGCTATTGGGAGAGGGCCGACCCCTGTTCCTACCAGACCGCTCCTCCTGCTCCTACTTGGCAAATTTTTTTCATTATCTGGACAGAGAAAAATAAATGACATTTTGTTACATACACTTCTTCAATTGTTCATCTATGCAAATATACAATTATCCAACCACATTGCAGCAACTCACTACATTTAGGCATGCGGGCAGATGATCTGCTGAAGTTTAAACCAACCATCAAAATTATGAAAGCCAAATGTGCTGCTCTGACTATTTCAGAAACTGTCGATCTACTGGAATTTTAACACACAACCATCTCAAAGTTTAAAAGACAATGGTCTGAAAAAAGAAAACTAAAGGAAAAAGCCTTGTTGATGCCAGAGGTCAGAGGAAAATAACAAGATTGGTTTACAATGATACAAAGACAACTTAAATCACAAACCAACGTCTGAGAAAGAGCATTTCCGAACAACATATTAAACCTTGAAGCAGGTGAGCTACAACAGCAGAAAAAAAAACACTGTTGATGGCAAACAATAGCAAATTGATACAATTCAAACAGGATCACAAAAACTGGACAACAAAAGGTCTACTACATATTGTATAATCAGCACCTTGTTAAATCAGAGCCACAAATACAGATTCTGAAGGCAAAATGGAACCAAACAAAGTACTGTACAAGCAAGGTGTTCCTAATAAAGTGGCCAGTGACTGCATATGTGCGCATTGTATTGTAATTGTGCCCACACGTATACCAATACCAGAAAATCTTGACTTTGTGGGGACTTTTTTTTCCATGAGAAAAAAAAATCACAGTCTATAAATCACAGAATAACATATTTTGTAATGTACTTTTTAAAAATGCAGATTGTTCCCTGTAAGGGTTGAGTTTAGGGGTAGTGTTTGGAGATAGAATATGCCGTTTTAACAGTATAAAAAACACTATGTCTATGGAAAGTCATCATGAAGATAGCTCTACAAGTGTGTGCATGGGTATCGATGGGACTCTCCATAGACATAATGCATTTTATATGTAAAAAAAAAACCTTAGTATATGGCCTCATCCCAACCCTCACATGAAACCTGTATCAAAATTTAAATGCCAGAAGGCCCCATTAAGTATGATTATGAGCTATTTTGAATTACAAGGCAATCAGGGATGTCCCTGTAAACCACCTCAATACAGTACATCTATAAGTCATAAACATGTTATTATACAAAAAAGTGTGCCTGTGAACCACCAAAACCAATACGTGTGTGAGTGTGTGTGTGTGTGTGTGTATATGTGTGTGTATGTGTGATGTAATTGAGACAAAATGAAGACAAAACTGATTTTTTTAGTATATGTATTAATGTAGGTGTAAAGGTATTACTCACAGTTTGATCTTTCCTCGCTAAAGCTGTCAGAGGTGCTTGGTGACAATATGCACGGGAAAAGCCAGGACAGCAAAATGACAGCCAGCTTCACCACTGGGAAAGAAAGAGAGTTCAGTTAAGACAAGCAGCATTAATATGTGTCTGCAAAGAGATTTTTATTACCCTCTTCTTGTGCATCAGACAGTAATGTGACACACTGAGGGGTGTTTTCAGGGTGGGGTTGAACGAGAAGGCGACAGCTAGCCAGACTCCATCTATTACCAGAGCCTCTGCAAATCCTTAACTTCTCCTCAATGACGGAGCACACCTGCAGGTCCAGTGAAAACAGCGCCTCTACATGCAGACACGCACAAGAAATCAGACATAAGGGAATGATAATGTCACGAACAAAGTAATGGATGGATGTATACCTTGCAGTTTCTGTATCTTCTTGACTTTAATTTCCCCTTCATTCTTCTTGGTTTGGTCATCAGGAAGACTAAAATACACAGATATAAATATATACATACAGTATATAAAGAGTTCAGACACAAAAACCTCTAAGAGCCATCTGAAATTGTCTTCTGAAATGAGCATTTTTCTCAGCCTCCTATATTTATGTTCAGTTATTTCACATTAAATATAACCTATTCTATGTCATAAAAGTGAAATTACTAAACCTACACATAAAAACCTGAGAAAAATGCTAATATTAGAACTAAATTTCAGATGACACAGAGGTTTTTGCATCTGAACTCTTCATACATACATACAGTTAGAAGGTTTGAGTCAGTTTTTTTTTTGATCAAAGTAATATAAGTTTTTATTGAAAAAAAACAACTAATAGCCTTTATTAATTTAATCAAAAATAAAGATATATTGCTATATTTTAAAAGTTTATTACAATTAGCCATCACATGTTATTACAAATTCCTGTAAAGGCATGAAGCCACTATTCCAGTTGTTGGTAGTTGTTTTCATCCAAAGTTGCAAAATTACTTTAAATAATTTGCGCAAGTTTCCATCCCATGTATTAAAAAAAAATATATATATATATATATATATATATATATATATATATATACATTTATTAAACTTAATTTCATCACAGTTTATGTGCAGTTTAATTGGATCAAAAAAATGTATCTAGAAAAATTTAATGTATATGTTTTTTAATGCACAGTTTTAGAGGTTTTATGCATCTCTCTATTCAGTATTGTTAGGTGATATATTAAAATGCACATAATGTGTGTAGGAAATTCATATATTTAGATTTCTTATGGTTTCTTCTTCTTCTTATTATTATTATTATTATACTAAACAGTTGTGCTATTAATATCCTTTAAAGAATAGAAAGTTAAATAAAACAGCATTCAATTAAAAATACAAATCTGTCTGTAACTCAAAAGTGTCTACAATCTGAATCTCCAACAATGTCTGAATTGTTGTATATTGTTACCAAAGTTCAAAACATGGAGAAGAAACTACGACTGGACAAATACTTGCAATATTGGGAGAAATGGATTGCGTTTTTGCCTTACTGTATATTGTGTAACCTGACTTTTATATCAGATATGTATACTGTAAAAAATTGAATGAAAAAGTCAAGACAACAAGTCATCTAATGTTGCTTATTTTAATAGGTTAATTGGATTTCAACTCAATTTTTGAGGTTATACAAAGCTTAACTCAATATTTTTAAGTCAGTTTGATTAATGTAAATTGAGATGACTAGAAAGGTTCATTTAATTCAACAAAAAAATATAAAATACTGCATCATTTATTCAGTTTCTTTCAGCTTAGTCTCTTATATATCAGAGGTCACCACAGCGGAATGAACCTCCAACTATTCCAGCAAATGTTTTATGCAGCATCAACCCAGTACTGGGAAACACCTAAACACTCATTCACACACACACACACACACACTCATACACTACGGCCAATTTAATTCATCCGATTCACTTATAGCGCATGACTGTAGGGGAAAACTGAGCACCCGGAGGAAACCCACGCGAACACACGGAGAACATGCCAATTCCACATTGAAATGTCAACTGGTTCAGCCAGGACTCGAACCAGCAAACTTCTTGCTGTAAGGTAACAGTGCTAACCACAGAGCCACCGTGCCGCTTAGGGCAGCAATATTTTTTTTTATATTGTATCTATTGTACAAACACAGTTAAGAAAAATACAACTCATTTATAACATTAAAAATGTCTTGGTCACTATTAAATAATGTAATGCACCCTTCATAAATAAAAATAAGTATTTCATACAATAATCAAGACTGTCGAGGCCTAACACACCTCTCCGCGGCCTGTCTCAGCAGAGTCATCCACGTGTTGCGCTCCTCACGAGTCTGTGTGTGTATCTCGTACATCTCCGGCCCCACAGAGCAGTCACTACTAATGAGAAATAATCCTCGCTCCTGATTGGCTATTTCCCTCACAATAAGCCTTCGCAAGGGCATCACAGAGGGTTTCTGCTCCTGAAGACACAATATATTTGAGCAAAAGACACAAATCTTGTACTCTGTTAAAAATACCCCAACATATAACCCAACTATAGGTTATTATAGCATCTTCCCAACTATGGGTTATTTTAACCCAATGCATTGGGTTACATAATTTAACCCAATGCATTGGGTTATTTTGATTAAATATAAATTTTTTCATTCTGGTATTCCTATTGCTACTATTAATTTTATACTTATGACTGTGTAAATAAATAACACAGTATTGGAAAGTATTGAAATGCTTTTTTCCATTACATTTTAGTTCCAGACACTTTTGTTAAAATAAATTAAGAATCACAAACAATGAAGAAACAGAACAAAGTACAGACAGTTATAAACTGTGCAATCAGAAAATCATGTGTTGACTGAGCAGAATATGGAGCTCTGTGTGCTGTAGCGACTGTCCAGCAGCTGCAGCAGGCTTCACTCAGTGTCCACAAAGTACAATACATTTTAACCACATCCAAACGCTTCTAAAAGATGGTCTTGGATGGTAAAACTGATATAAAAACACGACACGGAGAGGTAATTTGATAAAAAATAACAATATTATTGCGTTATAGCTTAAATAAACCTTATAACGCAAAAACAACATTACGTACGCATATTAATACAGCTGTTTTGTGTCAGTTAAATCAGTTGACTGTTGAAATTCAAAATTTTAACCCAACTGGTTGAGTTATTAAATAAATAACCAAATAAAAGGTTAAAAATTACCCAACAAAGCACCAAATATTTTACTCAACTAGTTGAGTTATTAATAAATAACTAAATAAAGATAAAAAATTACCCAACAAAGCACCAAATATTTAACTCA
>CAIGQZ010000379.1:18984842-19000123 GCA_903798205.1 Danio tinwini
AGAGAGAGAGAGAGAGAGAGAGAGAGAGAGAGAAGTACAGCGCACTCCCTTCAGGTGATGCAACCTTAGTTGTTTTATACTAAACTTTCCTTCTAAAAGCGCTTCCTTGGTTTTATCCATATTTCTTTGCACATTAAACGCACGCAGAGCTGGAGCAAGCTGAACTGGCTCTCTAGGCGAACGGCAATCATGCCGCCCGCCCTCAACTCGAAAGTGAAATAGAAAGTGACCGGTTCGCGGATGAAAGGAAGGACCGGGAGGGAGGGGGTGGGTGTCGTGGATGAAAGTGAGAAGAGGGGGGGTTCGCTCACTATTCTACGGCCGCCTAGGTCGCCTCTACGGACGCACCGGCCCTGAACACACGTCGGCCACAACAGGAAAAAAAAAAAAAACTGCAACTGCGTTAAATGCTGTAATTTTTTTAACGCGTTAAATATTTCAAATTAATCTGGTGCGTTAACGCGCTAATTTTGACAGCCCTAATATATATATATATATATATATATATATATATATATATATAGTATAGGTGGGCAAAGATCAATTTTTTTAATCTAGATTAATCTCACTGTAATCTTAAAATTAATCTAGATTAATGTAGATTAAAATGGCTCATTTGAATTCTGCCGAAGGCTTTCAGAATATGTGTGCTACCCAAATAATGACTAAAAAACAGTATTTGAGAACGAGTTTCTCAAGCCAGGTGGCGCATTAGACCAGGGGCTCATCTCCTGTTTCCAAAATGCATCACAAACTGCTTGAGAAACTGTTCCACTATGAAAATTGTTGATGAAAATAAATTATGTTCAATAAGATGTATTTGTGTTTACTAACTGTTTGTTCAGTTAAACATGAATTTTGAACTGTAGGCCTACATAAGCTCCAAACAGAGATTTTTGCTGACCTTAATCTGACTAAAGTCATTACTGAACTAAACAGAAATGAAATTAAGATGTGGAGTATGCAAATATTAGTGGCATTATTAAAGTAAACACTGCAATCAAACTATTACCGTCATGTAGGACTTTTTGCCATATTTTCTGACATGATCCACACACGTGGTTGTCAGTAAAGGACCGCGCGCGCACACATCGCGAAATGCGGGAGTTTTTTCTTTCCATTTGGTGTGCGTTATTAAATTCCATCACACTCTCACCAGTCCTTACTCCTTATTTATGTCTAATACCCCAGTTTGTCTTGGGGGCATAAATGAAATTTTCATGAGTGAATGTGAAACTGCCGAACTGCAGTTAAAGTCACCCAAAATTACAGCAAACTCTTACATGAAAGCACTTCAGGTAAACACCTTAATTATATTATTTTCTATTAAGGCAAAAAACTAGATTACAGATGTCCATGTAAATGTAGTCAGTAGTGTCTTCGAAGCAAGTGAAAGATCCAGAAGGGCATCCTGCTGATTTGATTCAGAAGGGCACTTTTTTGTCAGATGGCTCACTGGTCAGGTATACATCCGCGCTAAAACATCAAGGTGAAAGTCATTATAGCTTGAGTAGAATAGACCCAGCTTCCAACCCAACTTTGAGGATAGATTAACAACGATATATATATTTTTCATATCGCCCGATAAGAGTCTTGCGACTCTTAAAAATAATTAGTAATTTTTGTTTCATATTGTTATCAACGATGCTATACACATTGAACTCAATGTTGAAGAATACTGTTATTACCATTGTTGATAACCATGCTCACTAAAAACACAAAAAGGTCGCTGGTTCGAGCCTCTCCTGGGTCAGTTGGCATGTCTGTTCTGAGATTGCATGTTCTCCCCATGTTCGCATGGGTTTTCTCCGGATGCTCCGGTTTCCCCCACAAGTCCAAAGACATGTGGTACAGGTAAAATGGGTAGGCTAAATTGTCCGTAGTGTACAGTATGTGTGTGTGATTGAGTGTGTATGGATGTTTCCCAGTGATGGGTTGCAGCTGGAAGGGCATCAGCTGCATAAAACATGCTGGATCAGTTGACATTTCATTCCGCTGTGCCGACCCCTGCTTAATAAAGGGACTAAGCTGAAAAGACAACACCAATTGTTGTCTTAGGCATCAACAACAGGTTTTGCACCCATAATTCACATCCATATTAGCTATATCTGCTTAAAGTTCAAACAAAGACTTTATTTTTTAGGGAGAAAGACTGATTGGAGTAAACATAAATGCACAAGTAATAGCAAATTTTTCAAAGCATGTTTTGTTTCCCTTTTATGAAGTACTGTCATCAGGGAAGCAATACAGAGTTGCTTTATGTGAAAGCAACTATTAAAGAAGTCATTTTAACCTTTTAACATTTTAAATGGTTTTAAATGTCACGGTTATTGGTAAATGTGACGTATGTTTTTTGTTATATTATACTGAATCCAAAACAAATTTTCTGTTTGAGTCCAAGACAAATACACAACTCATAATTACTGACCATAGATGATCTCCTGTCTCTTGACCACCTCTTTCTCCAGTGTCCTGCTGAAATCAACGTCTACAACAGCACTCCATGATTCATCAGAGTAGTCAAATGAAATCTGAGCTGATGAATCTGGCACAGAGATGATTAAATGTACAGTAAACTGTAGTCGTAACACGGTGTTGGGTTAAATATAGACAAACCCAACCGTTGGTTTAAAAAGTGTAATTTAAATCGAATTTAAAAAACGAACCCAACATTAAGTTTGCTTATATTTGTTTGTCAATTTTACGTCATCCCAGCAATTAGTTAATTCATTGTATTTGACAAAAATGACATCAAACATTACGGATTGCAAACCTGACTTTAGCATATACAAAATAAATAAATAAATACAAATGAAAAAAAAATAAAATATAAAATAAAAATCACACACAAGTCATAATTTTTATAAACTCTACACTAACAAAATTCTATATTGAATTAATAATTAATTAATAGATATTACATTTTTACATTACATTAACCAAACTGTTGGATGTGCTCAAATATGTCTCAATATGTTAAAATAACTCTAAAATAGAAGCATTTTTCATGTACTGTACTTTCAAAAATAGTTATGGTCCTTTACTAAAAGTAAACCACTAAAAAGTAACTTAATATAACTTATATATTAATATTATAACTTAAACCTTTTTTTTACCATTAATGTTTTTAACAACTCTTTATAACTAAAAGCAAAATAAAACAAAAATATTTAAACTTCTCAATTAGCACTGTGTCTCTTTTCCATCTGAATTTGTGAATTATTAAATGTTAATAATGCACAGAAACATTACTAAAACTTGAAATAAAATATCATAAAAATTTATTCTAAAAATGAAAATAAAAATAATAACTTAAGTTTACAAAACTTACAAAATTTGAAACTTTACAAAATAAAAACTTTAAAGGTGCAGTAGGTGATTGTTGAAACATTTTTTGTTGTGCTGGTTGAAAGACTCTTCACATTCCAATAGTACTGATTAAAGTAAATGATCTTAATGTATTTATATGTATTTTTATATTCTGGGTAAAGCATAAGACTAAAAAAAATTTCATCTAATTAAAAATGGTTGAGCCGATAATTCCCAAGTTTGTGATAAGTAGCCCAAACTGTCTGTCAGCAAATGTAGATTTGTACAACTGCGCACCTCTGTTCATGCAGATCCGCTGATGTGTATGCACACACGCCTCGGTCACGTGGACATGAGTTGTGAAAACAAATGCTGAATCACAACTTTTTAAAATCCTGAATCAGTATTGGAGTTACTTTTGCATGCTGGAGGAAGGACGACACCATGGCTGAAGTATTTCTTTTAAACAGGCAATGTAATGTATTAAAACTCTTTTAGTCACGCAAAGCTTATGTAGATTTTGTTATTACGAATGGGTTATATGCACAGAAGTATTATTCAGCCACTGAAATCTCCCAGTGAAAGATTGATGTGACTATTTTCAGTTTCATAAGGGACCTTTTACATTTTCGATAATGTAGATTTTGATTTAGTTTAACAAGAAAACTTCAGTAAATAGCACTATTCCACCCAGCCTGCTTTGCTGAGGTGAAGTGGGTTTTATGTTCACATTGGTTCATTTTTGAACAATGGCACCCTGTGACATGCTCCCTATATTGTTTACCATGCTACTTTGAATATTCGGTCTGAAATAGCATGCAAGTATGGCTTAGTAATAAGTGTAATTCCTGCACGCCGCCAGCCAACCACTAAGCATACAGTAGTTTCTTTAGAACAACCAGTGATCCTTGAATGCATGAAATATTGCACATTAAGACAGGTTTTACTTGCTACATAACTGAAAACGTGCTAGATATAATACTATAAAGTTTTCTAACTGGCAAATTACATGATCAAGTGGGTCTCTGGCATCGTTAATGTGCGAGTTCACGTGATTTAAGGAGGCGTGGCTTTGGACGGCAGGGGAGGGATTGTATTTAAAAAGATATTATTATGCAAACCGGTTAGCATTTAGGCAGATCACCTACTGCACCTTTAAGTGTATCTCGAAAAATACTAAACTAAAACATTAATTTAATAGTATGAGGAAAAAAGCCTAGTAAAATGTAGATTAGTAGTAAGAATAAAAGTCAAACTTACTAGAGGCGGAGCTTACAGAAGAATGACCAATCAGTGACTTGCTTTTCCGCAGAGTGACATTATGGCCACACCCCTCACTGTTACTCCTCTTTCTGATACAGAAGCATAAAGAAACACATCTCAATTTTAAAACACTGATTACATACAGACAAATAAAGTTAAGGTAAAACAGAAACAGACCTGTGTGATACTGTGCTACTGTCAGTGACCAGAGACAGAGATGGAGAACTCTGACTGGACGAGTCTGTTAATGAAGCAAGCATGATTACATAAACACTTCATGACATGGTTAATCAGAATGTAACATAAAATAGCATAACTGGCTCTCTCACAAATTAATATTGAAGAGTCTGCGCTTTTCAGAAGTGCCTGATGAGGATTCTGCATTATGGAAACGAATGTAAACACATATTTTAGATTCAAGCAATCTTGCAAGTAAACTGTGCACACAAAGACACACTTACACACCTTTAAACACAGAGGGGCAGAATCACAGCAGGCCTTATGAATGATCATGGAGCAGTCTGGATAGAAAGTGACATCATAAAGTTAGTGCAGACATTTGGTACAATTATTGTTGCATAAATGTAAACAATATAATGCAGACTTACTCTAGACTACTATTATCACAGGACTGTTGTGGTCAGAAAAATATGGCAGCTCATTTGTGTTGCGATTTTTACTTTTGATAATAAAATCATGGCCGATTCACATGTGATAAAGATCACAGGGAACCTCTGCAAGTATTACAGGAGATTTGAATATGCAAAAGAAACATATGCTCACATGTACACTGCTGTGGTTCATCACTGTTTACTTCCTCACAGACTTCACAAGCTGTATTAACAGGCTCCTGCAGTGGGCAGAGCTGGTGCAAGGCTGAGGAAACATCTGCATTGACCTGTCAACAAACAGATATTAAAAATTCATTCATTCATTTTCTTTTCGGCTTAGTCCCTTTATTAATCTGGGGTCGCCACATCGGGATGAACCACCAACTTGCCCAGCATATGTTTTACGCAGTGGATGCTCTTCCAGGTGCAACCATCACTGGGGAACACCCATACACACTCATTCATTTATGGTGCAGATACAACAACCTGGAGCTGAATACGCTCAAAACAGTGGAGATGATAGTGGACTTTAGGAGAACCCCCCCTGCACTCCCCCCACTCACCATCATGAACAGCACTGTGGCTGCAGTAGAGTCATTCAGGTTCCTGGGCACCACCATCTCTCAGGATCTGAAGTGGGACATATACATACACTCTATTGTGAAGAAAGCCCAGCAGATACTGTACTTCCTTTGTCAGCTGAGGAAGTTCAACCTGCCTGACCTCAGCTGTCATCCAATCCATCCTCTGCACTTCAATCACCGTCTGGTTCAGCTCAGCTGACAAAACTGACCTCCGTAGACTACAGCGACTAGTCCAGACTGCTAAACGAATCACTGGCACTACCCTTCCTACACTTCAAGAACTGTACTCTTCCAGAGTGAGTGAAAGGGCTCGCAAAATCACTCTGGGCGCCTCGCACCCAGCACACTACCTGTTCGAACTGTTACCGTCTGGTTGGCGCTACAGAGCACCAAGCACAAAAACACAGACACAGGAAAAGTTTCTTTCCTCAGGCCATCTACCTCATGAACAGTTAAATATTCTCCTACTGTGCAATAAACGTGCAATACTTTCTCATACGCACTTGTACACAGCACCTTATAACAATATACAATGCAATACTTTCTCCATTCACATTGGTACACAGCACCTTATATAACTGTATATTTACAACATATCTGTACATACAACTCAACATCCAGATATTTTTGACTGACTGCATCTCTGTTTAATGTTTAATGTTTATCGCCTTTTTCTTTTCTCATATTTAATTTTGTGTTGTCACTTGTCACTTTATGTACACTGGAAGCTTCTGTTGCCAAAACAAATTCCTTGTGTGTGTGAAGCACACTTGGCAATAAAACTGATTCTGATTCAAATACATACACTACGGACAATTTTAGCTTACCCAATTCACCTATAGCGCATGTCTTTGGACTTGTTGGGGTGTCCGGAGCACCCGGAGAAAACCCACGTGAACATGGGGAGAACATGCAAACTCCACAGAGAAATGCCAACTGACCCAGCCGAGACTCGAACCAGCGACCTTCTTGCTGTGACGAGACAGCACTACCAATTAAACCACCGCATCGGCCATATTAAAAATTCTTAAACCAAAACTTTGTAAGAATATTAAATGTTATTTTTCACCTGCAGATTTATTAAATTAATATATATTATTCATTTTATTTCAATCATAGCAAATGTAAAATGACTAAAAGAACAAAACTTTCTAAGTGAAATCTAGTGTTCCAAAATATTCTTATATATTTATTATGCTTATTTATTTTTATTTTGGTGTCTTATATACAGTTAAAGGCAACATTATTAGCCCTCCTATGAAATTTTAAAACTTTTCAAATATTTCCCAAGTGCTGTTTAATGGAGGGAAGATTTTTTTCAACACTTTTTTAACATAATAGTTTTAATAACAAAATTCTAATAACTAAATTCTTTTGTTATTGCCATGATGACAGCAATAACTTTTACTAGTTATTATGAAGGGCAACATGGTGGCTCAGTGGTCCTGGTCGTCTCACAGCAAGAAGGTCGCTGGCTCAAGTCCCAACTGGGCCAGTTGCCATTTCTGTGTGGAGATGTCATGTTCTCCCCGTGTTCGTGTGGGTTTCCTCCAGGTGCTCCGGTTTCCCCCACAGTCCCAAGGACATGCGCTATACTTTAGGTAAATTAAATATACTAAATTGGCTGTGATGTATGTGTGTGAATGAGTGTGCCTTGGATGTTTCCCAGTACTGGGTTGCAATTGGAAGGGCATCCGCTGCGTAAAACATATGCTGAATAGGTTGGCAGATCATTCCACTGTGGCAACTCCTGATGAATAAAAGGACTAAGCAGAAGGAAATTGAATGAATAGTTATTATGCAAGATACTAGTATTCAGCTTAAAGTGCCATTTAAAGGCTGAACCAAGTAGGATAAATAGACAAGTTAGGTTACTTGTGCAAGTTATTGGACAACAGTGGTTTGTTCTGCAGCCAACTGAAAAAAATAGGGGTGTCAAAATTAATCGCTTCTTCTGTGCACCGCGATGCAGACGCGGACAAGTCGGTATCGGTTTAGTAATAATCATAACCATAATAATAACATAATAATCATAATAACCATAACCGGTTATTATGTACTGACGTCATTTATCTCACATGCGCTATGTCGCCGTAGCATACTATGGCGAGGGAGGCGAGCCGCGAGCGCGAGTATTTACAATGCTCTAACTACGTAAAAACTCAGAAACTGTGCACAATTTCACTGCTTGTGTGTTTGCTGAACACTGTTTTACTGACACTTACAGCAAAAGACCCTATTTCACAGCAATTAAGAGAATGAAAGTAATCTCCATTTCTCTCTCTCTCTCAAATTCAAAGAGCTTAATTGGCTTGACTGTAAACCAAATCACAATGTTGCTAAAGCAATAACAAAACACAGAACATACATATAGATAAAATAAATATAAGTAATAATAAACAAACACATATAAATATTGTTATAATATACATATCTGTTGTCACAATATTAAAAGTTAATTAAAAAAGATGAATAAAAGTATATAATAATAAATTATAAGGACAGAGAGCTTCAATAAGGGATAAGGGGGTTCAGCCTTTTTCTCTCATATGGTGGCATGAGGACACTGTGCTGCTAGGTGGAGACATTTTCATTTTCTCACAAAATGTAATGGAGTCTCTCTCTCTCTCTCTCTCTCTCTCTCTCTCAAATTCAAATTCAAATTCAAAGAGCTTTATTGGCATGACTGTAAACCAAATCACAATGTTGCCAAAGCAATAACAAAACACAGAACATACATATAGATAAAAGAAATATAAGTAATAACAAACAAACACATATATATATTGTTATATTATACATATCTGTTGTCACAATAAGCAAGTTAATTAAAAAAGATTAATAAAAGTATATAATAATAAATGATAAGGACAGAGAGCTTCAATAAGGGATAAGGGGGTTCAGCCTTTTTCTCTCATATGGTGGCATGAGGACACATACTGTGCTGCTAGGTGGAGACACTTTTCATGTTCTCCCAGAATATAATGGAGTTTCTCTGTATTTGTGTCTTGCTGGAATTGTGGTAGAATTAGAGAGATCTGTGTGAAGTAAGCATCTCTGATGCTCTGATATTTGCTGCAGTGAGTGAGGAAATGCAGCTCATCCTCCACAACTCCAGCAGAGCAGTGTGGACACAGTCTGAGCTCTGGGCTCCTCCAGCTGCACTTGTGTCGGCCCGTCTCCACACTCAGACTGTGTCCACTCAGACGGTACCGGCTCATCAGCTTTCTCTGACCGGGGCTCTTAATGTTGGTCAGGTACGGGGCCAATTCATAACCAGGTTTAATCTGGTGGAAGCATGCTAACTTTTTTATTTGTTGTACTTTAGTTTGCCAGTTGAGTTTATATTCCTCCTGGGTAATCTTCTCTATTTCTTTAGTCTTTATATGTTGAGACTGGGTTTGTGAATTTAGTTGGTGTTTTTCCACCAGATAATGCATGGGGTCACTGGCCGGATGTGCGTTTCTGTATTTGAGAGCTTGCTGATGGTAGCTCTCTGGGCTGGAGTCTGACAGATGGAGCCAGAACTTTCCTGCTCTCTTCTGGATTTCCGAGAGCAGAGGAAACCTGCCTAGTTCTGCTCTGCAACCAAGGCTAGGTGTGCTTCTGTGAACTCCGAGGATGTTTTTGCAAAATTCCAGATGAAAGATTTCAACTGGACTTTTTTCCCAAGATTCATAGTTTAATTTAAATGTGGGTCCCCAGAGTTCACAGCCATACAGCAGGACTGGCTTAACAATGGTGTCAAAGATTTTCAGCCACAGTTTAATGGGCGGGTTACATTTAAAAAGGGATTTTTTAATACAATAAAAAGCCCTGCGTGCTTTAGCGGTCAAGTCTTTTAGGGCTTGACTGAAGTGTCCAGAAGCTGTGATTGTCAGACCCAGATAACTATAAGAGATGACATGGTCAAGAGTTATTCCTCTGATTTTAAAAGTGTGTCGTCTTTTGTCAGCCAGCTCTCTCTCTCTCTCTCTCTATCTCTCTCTCTCTCTCTCTCTCTCTCTAAGAGAGCCAGCGTGTAAGAGCCAATCGCAGCCCTTTCTGTTAAACGCGTGACCAATCAAAGTGGTTAAAGAGGGAACTTGGTAGACAAGGCTCAGAAAGCGAGCGGGATATTTATAATTGTTTCTTTGCTATAAATGCCTGTGTTGTTTAAAGGTACAGTTTATATATCTGACTGTATTAAAGGACAAAATTGTTTTACAAATAGTATATAAATATATTTATACATTTTAATACAAGAATTGCTGTGCTATGAAGAAAATATACAACTGTGTATGGAAAGAATCGTCAATGCACCGTGATGCACCGAGATATCGAATTGAACCAAATCGATGGCATGATAATCGTAACCGAACCGAACCGTGAGACCAGTGTAGGTTCACACCTCTAGAAAAAATATCTACTTAGAAGTGCTAATAATATTGGTTTCAATTGAGTTTTTTTTAAATTCAGACTACTTTTATTCTAGTCAAACTAAAAGAAATAACATGTTCTCCAGAAGAAAAAAAATTATAGTCAAAAAAATATCCTTGCTCTGTTAAACATCACTCGGGAAATGTATAAAAACAATTAACCTAATTATTACAATTAACACTGTAACTATTCAATTTGCTCTTCAACTGCATTTAAATAAAATAGATATTTTAATTAAAATATAAAGAAAATAGCAATATTATGCACATACAATTTGTTCATTGATTTCTTGATATTTTGTACTCATTAGTACAGGTAAAATACACTGTTTCACTTAATGTTTTCACTGAATGGTTTACAGAGTATTTGTCCATCTTACCTTGTTTTTTATTTTCGTGTTGACCATTCGGCTCCTAAGGAAGCTTAGCGTTCGACTCACTTTATATTTCTCAGTCTCACTTTTGGATGTAGGGATGAACTTCTCTTTCTTTTCCTCCTCTGACTTGCTGTGCCACATACTGAGGATTTGGACATGAATATTGAAACGCAGTTATACACTAAAAAGCAGAATATGTGTAAATGTTCATGCACTGATGTCTGTATGCATGGGTTTGGGAAATTAAATACCTTCTGATCTCTCTAGATGTTTCTTCATCATTGAAGGGGAATGGATCTGAAAAAAAAATTATAAATACTAATGCAAACTATTAGTCACTTTAAAATCTAAAATCTATAATTCAAATGAAAAGGGGTATAAAGGTATATAAGGGGTATAAAGTGTCCATGCTATCTGGACAAGGGATTCATATACAGTAGATACACAAAAAAATCATCAGTCCAAGGCACTTGAAAGTATTAAATAAATAAGTAAATAGCCTACTAAGTGTTTAAATAGCCTACTAAGCCTACTAAATTTACTAAGTGCCTTGGACTGATGATTTTTTTACTAGCCACTTTATTTTGTACATTTCTCAATCTGAATTAAACGCACTCGTGGAATTATACACAGGACAATAGTCAAACTCACCATCCTGTAAACTATAGATGGGAAAATGGTCTTGCATTGGGGAATCTTGTTCAGATGCTGTGGAGTCTGACTCAAAATCAATTGAGTCCTGAGGATAAATTGCCTAAAATAATATTCATAAAACATTTTGTGTTACAATTTGCATCTCAAAATCATCACGCACAGTACTTCTAGAAAATACACATTCACAAAAAGCCTTTAGAGAGAAATCTTCACCTCACCTGATCCTCACCAGCCTGCAGGGTGTTGATGCTGTTTGTAATGGTGAGCGAACTGTTAGTTGAATCAGTACGAGTTGTGAGCTCATCTACAAAAACACAAATATGGATTTTAAAATCAAGATACAACATGCCATATTTGATATAATATATACTCTTGATAGGACTAGAGGTTCGTTTTAGACAAAATAATCAACTAATTTTGTATATGTCCTTTTTTTCCCCAGGAAGGTCCCAAAGTTTCACATATACAGTCTAATTTGGAGATAATATGACAAACAAAACACAAAACAAAAACTATGTATTACCATAAAACAGAGTGATCATACATCAACCTCTTGATTAAAACAACAAGGCTCATTCAATAAGGTATATGCACACAGACTTTTAAATTCAGTCTGCCAGACCCAGGGCTTCCGGTTATTTGTCATAAATCGCCGTGTTTAAGATCGGATTTCTTTAAAAAAAACAGCAATCTTCACTGCCTGCCTGAAATACGGTATAAAGTGGGTATCGGACCAAACAAGAAGCACTGGATAAAGTTATATTTTTCCACGCCATGTCTTCAAAATATGGAAATTAATTTTACCCCAGTATTTTTTTCAATTAGCCTGCTGCTACTGACGGCGCCTGCATTTAAACGGTTGTTCATCTCTTTTTACGCTTTAACAACCAAATGGATGCTTAAGTCTATTTAACTTATTATATTTTATTATAATCAGTTTTAATCTGTTTTTAATCATTTTTATTATTTGTTTTCATTTTTCTTATACTTGTCTCTTTTATTCCTGTTTATGTAAAGCACTTTGAATTGCCACTGTGTATGAAATGTGTTATATAAATTAACTTGCCTTGCCTTATTTGAGTTACATTACAATGCTGATGCTGTAAAAAGAACCTTATAAAGTCATATAAAGCTCATCGTTGGCTGAAAAACACTAGCTGTGCATAAAGCCCATTCACAATTTATTTTAAGGTAAGTAATATTAGTGTAGTACTAATGAATTAAATTTACTTACTAGTATATGGTTGTGGTCATGATGAAGGTTAGTATAGTTTAGGGTTAGTTACATGTATTTGTGTATAATTAATTGCAATTACTATAGTGAGTACTTGAAACAGGAACACAATTAAGTCTCACCTAATTATTGAGTAAAGCTGTTCATGTTTGTGGAATACATATAGTGTAGTGAATGCATTTTCATTCATTCATTTTCCTTCGGCTTAGTCTCTGATTTATCAGAGGTCGCCACAGCGGAATGAACTGCCAGATTACACTGTTCCATTCCTAAATTATTCTAAGCCAAGTCAGTGAAGAACAAAAAACACAATAATAACGCAATAACACAAAATTGCATGAAATTATACTACACAGATTAGCATTATCATTACAACTCATGACAACATTCTTATTCGTAAATCAGAGATAAACATTTACCGGAGTCGTCAGATGATAAGAGCTCCTCGTCTTCATCCTGACTGGTGTTGTTGAGCCACGCCTGAGAGAAAAGCAGAAAACAACAATGTGAAGTAGCCTACATAAACTAAACACATTTGAAGCACGAATTGTCAAGACCATTATACATGCTAAAACGCTGTGTAGCATTCAAAATGATTCGGTACAAATGATTCATATGAACAACTCGAATGATTCGGTTGGAATCGACAACCCTCCGCATTTGAATAATGGCTGCTTTAAACGATTCGGTGTGAAGCTTTGTGAACGAACAGAATCATTAACAAAATAATTTTGCATTTTGGTATCAATTACTAAAAAGAAAGGACTTTCTTGCGATTTAAACGATTTATTTACGTATCCAATTTATTTATTTATTTGTTTATTAGTTTTTTTTTTACTGTTGCGTCTTCCTTAGACTGTCTGTCATCTCCTGTAGCTTATTTAATTGTTCTGTATATAGCAGGTATAGTAAATAGCTAGAAATGTTCAACACCGTCACATACAGCCACTTACATTGTGAAGCAGTGAGTATGGTGATCCTTTTTTAAAGATTGCATGAAAATGGGAGAGAAATAAATGTTAATCCCAGTCACACTCAGCAGATACTTGATGACAACCTTGAATATAGTTTTTAAAGTGAGAAACATTAACCTGAGTATGAAGACAGAGTGTTGCTTTCAGTTCTTTCTGTATCCACTCTCAGACATTTGATCTAAACATATACACAATCACACAAATATCCATTCTTCAAACCAATCTATGAAGTTTTCAGTTCAATCATTTCAATCCAGTCAAGTTCAGTTCAATTTAAAGGGATAGTTCAAACAAATATGGTCATTTCCTCATCATTTATTCTCCTTCGTGTGGTTTTAAAAATGTAGAGTTTTTTTTCTGTTAAACACAAAAGAAGATATTTTGAGGAATGCTTGTTGCTGGCACCCATATAATATAACTAAGTCAATAGGTTCCAGCTACAAGCATTTTTCAAAATATCTTCTTTTGTGCTCAACAGAAGAGAGGAACTCAAATAGGTTTTGAATTGAAGTGAAGGGACAGAATTTACATTTTTGGGCTCAACCATTCCTCATTTAAAGTGAACATGCAATACCTCTGTGTGACATTTAACCTCTGTTATCTGACCTTGTTTATTAACGCAGAGTCCTGTGCACACTCTCGCAGCAGTGAAATGGATGATTGTATGGTTGGTGTAGTAGGACAGAGCTCAGACGCACACACGGACAGAGAAAGCATCCCAGAGGCGTGGCTAAACCTGAGGAGGTGGGATTTACCAGCCCACACTTGTGACACGCCTGCTAGAGGTGTGGCTAGAGGATTGGGAGGACTGAAAGAGATCATAATTCTTTATTTCTGTTAATCACAAATTAAGCAAGTCTAATATTAACATCCTTTGTAGGAATTTCTATGGAAGTAAATGGTTACCAGTTTCAAATAATCATCAAAATATCTGTAGTGTTCAACAGAAGAAAGGAACTTAAATAAATGGAGGATGAGTAAATGAATGAATTTACATTTATCACTATTCTTTAACAGTTTGACAATATATGTGCACACAAATTTACACAACACATGAAAATAAGGAAATGCACAGCAAGTTAATAAAACACGTGCAAATAAAAACACAAAAGCTTTTTGAAAATATCCTCATCAATGAGATCTGAGAGGTGAGTTTTTGGTTTGATTTACTGACCTGGTCAAATGTTGTTGTTTGGATACTTTCAATAGTGTCTGGATGCAGCCTTTATGATGCAAGGTGAGATTGCATCACTCAGCGATGCAATGTCAGACACAATGCACTCAATGGAGTGAGTGACGTCACTGTGACGGGAAGGGTAAGGGGTGGGGTTAGGTGAGCGCATTAAAAAGCATTGGATGCAGCTCTGATTGCACTGCACCAGATCTGCATCCAGACCTCTCATATACTTTCAGCTTTAATAATCAGTACATTACAATCAGGGTGTTAAAATAAATAAAATAAACTAACCTCTCAGATCTCCGACAACACCACTGACTCTAAATAGGAAGCTGTCGGGTTCGTCACTTTTTGGAGTGTCCCCCCACACATTTCCCTTATGGTCTGCGCTATTTGCAGCACACTACTGTATTTGCATGCATTGTGAGAATTCGCTGATGACACTGGTGAAGATGTTTTGCTAATGTGTTAGTGTTTTTCTATTTGCATACATTTTCTTAACCTGCAGTGCAAATTTTGTATTGGCCTAATTTTGTTCGAAACAATGTCACAATAGTTTGTTCTTTAATCACGGTGGCCCAGTAGTGCAAAACACAACGCATTAATTTCACAACGCAGAAACATTAATTTCAGAACGCAGAAACATTAATTTCACAACGCAGAAACATTCAGATGAAAAC
>CAIGQZ010000379.1:19025123-19054209 GCA_903798205.1 Danio tinwini
TATCCTTTTGATTAACATTATTTCTTTTGGGTTGTGCAGTTTAATTCACAGAATTTCCACAAAGTATGTTGTATACTGTAAACTTGCAGACTTTTTTTTGTCACATCCATAACGGATGTTTATTTTTCTTAATTATAATATAAAATTTTTTTACAGATTGATATTTTTCTGATCCTATAACTCTGTTGTTAGTTGTTTTGGAAAATATAAACAGATGTGTCAATATAATGTTAACATATACTTTCTATGTGAATTTATATTTTGAGTTTTTACTGCAAACGTCACATCCATAACGCTGGAATTGCTCATATATACACAAAAGATAGATTTTATTGCAGTTAGATGACTAGAAAAAGTAGGCACCATATAACTATATAAACAACAACAATAATAAACTATTTTTATATAGCGCCTTTAAAAGTAGCATCTCAAAGCACTTTACAGGCATAAAATGTGCAGCTATAAAATATACACACAAGGATGAATGCAAAGAAAAAAACAACAATATAATAACAACAATAATAATAGGAATAGATCTAAAAATCTAATTAAATCAAATAAAAGCTACCCTTCAAAGTTGAGATTTAAAATTTTAATAAATGACAAAGAGTCAATTATAATGGCATATTAACAATACACTAGTAAATTGCCCTAAAAGTACAAAGAATTACAAGTAGAAAATTGTATAGTATGTTTTTAGCATGTTTTCTGTCATACACTAGTAAAAGCACAGCATTTTAGTGGACACTGGTTACTGTTAATGAAGTTTTTAAATTAATCAAACTTCTGTTCAAAACTGTATAATCTGATGCAAGATTTACCATTTTGTATTTGTTTTGTTTATTAATATCCATAGTAAAAATATATTCATGTGCAATACATACATTTAAGATTAAAATTTCAGAAGGTTTTTTTTAATATACAGTTGAATTATTCAACCTCCTGTGAATTAGTTTTCCTAAATGTTGTTTAACAGAGCAAGAATTTTTCACAGTATTTCCTAATATTTTTTTTCTTCTGGAGAAAGTCTTATTTGTTTTATTTTGACTCGAATAAAAGCAGTTTAAAAAAAAACAAAAAACATTTTGGGGTCAATATTATTAGGCCCCTTAGGCAATATTTTTTTTCTCAATTGTCTACAGAACAAACCATCATTATACAATGACTTGCGTAATTACCCTAACTTGTCTAATTAACCTAGTTAAGCCTTTAAAATGTCTTTAAGCCTTTAATATTTTAGCTGAATACTAGCATCTTGAAAAATATCTAGTAAAATATTATGTACTGTATTCATGGCAAAGATAAAATAAATCAGTTATTAAAAATTAATTATTAAAACTATTGTTTAGAAATGTGTTGAGATCTTTCTGTGAATAATAATTATTTTCTGTAAATGACTTATGACTTTAACTGTATATACATGAGGTGATGATTTTTCGTTCTCTCCATAGCCACTGGTACTGCAGTCATGACTACAGAACGGTAACTGTGGTGCCTCAGTATGACAGTCTCAGGTTTTTATCAGTGCTGATAGTGTGCTGTGTTTTGATTGGATAAGAGCGGTGATGCGTTCTCAAGGTGCAGGTCACAGTGGTCACAGAGCCGTGTCAATGTTTCCGGAACGGCCAATCAGTGCAGCTTCACTGCAAACACACACTTTGAGCACACGTTTCAATTAGTCTGTGGTGTGGTTTTTCCCTCTGCCTTATCCATATCTGTTCTCCCTCACGTCATGTGTTTGATTTTGATTATTATGTAATGGGGATGAGGTAAAAGCGTCTTATGAAAACAAAACAAACAAAAAAACACGTTGGGTTGTGTTCAAATTCTTGGGTTAAAAATGTATATTCCAAAAAATGAATTGGGTTTGTCCATATTTTTTAGCATGTAATTTAGTAAAATATACTAAGAATATGAAAACATAAAGTTTAAACTTTTGGGTCATCATTCAGTTGATCAAAATGATATTTAAGATAATAAATATTTATATTTCAGAATATGTTTGACTTTATATTCATCAAAATATCCTGGAAAAAGTATCACATTTCCAGAAAAAGAAAATACTACACTGAAGACTGGAATAAAGATTTATTCCATCCAGGAGTAAATTACATTTTGATCAAACCAAAATCAATTTTATATCTGTTAGTTGCCATGAAAACATTGTTCATTTTTCAGTTGTAATCTAATATTTCTCATTTATTGAATATTTATTGAAGTTAACAAAAGCAGTTGCTAGTCTTTTTATCTTTAAGTTACATTTATATAATATACTAAAATCTACAAAGATTTTTCTTATCATTTTTTCTGCATGCAGTCTAATGCAGTTTCACATGCTGATTAAAACAGTCAAAATGATATGCGCTTGCACAGATCTGCAGAGAGGGCTAAAAAGGTGGCGAGTAGATCATTTTGGAAAGATATAGAATATTTTCATAGAATATTTTCCATATTTTGTGAAGTGTTTTCCATTTATTTACAGTTGTGAATTGCATTATGGTACCTTGATCTCTGCCCTGTCGACTTTTAATGTTGGAAATTCAACCTTACAGTTTAACAAAGTGACTTTTAGTGACATTTCTTTAGTTTGAAACAATATAATGTATAAGAAAAAAATATATATATACAGAGTTTAATCTGTAAAATAATAGAAATCGTACTGGCAGTTTATTACAAAGCTTTTTGTATCGTAATATACACCAACCCAGACAATATATCACTTTAAACCAGCTGTTATGTATTCTATCATTTGAAACTAATTTCCTCCCCATATTTGTAATGGTTGTTGGGGGCATATCCCGTATTTTTATATCACAATGTTGACCGGTATAGTTTACTCACTCGCTGTTCTATCACACAAAGCCTACATTAATGTGCAGTAAGCACATCTAATTTCTAATTTAAATATGCAAATCCAATTCATATATTAAAAATACAAGTTAATGTTTAGATTTCAAAAATATACAAAATAAGTAATATATAGACATGCAACATTTCAACATTTATCAAAAAGAGTTTATATATGAATATGATGACATATAGCCTATGTGGTCCAAGGAACATTTCCAGATTTTGATGAATAGGCTACTTTATAATAACACTTTACATTTAAGTACAGCACTTTTTTGACTTAAGAACAGTGCCATTTTCAATTAACTTTTAAAAGCACATTTTAATTTAAATGTGGATGTTTTATTGAACTTTTTTACCTGTACGCACAGTGCAGTGTTAACGTTCAAACCATTTATAATGTTTAAAGTGGCTGACAATAAATATTCATAATAATAAGAATTAATCTGCCATGTTTTTGAACTGTGCAGAGCTGTAGCTGCTTAATTAGGCCTACTACGCTTCTGTATTTCAATACCTTGATGGTGGTACATGGAGAGGATTACTTTGTGTGTTTGTTTTTTTTTAAATAATGTTTTACTAAATTTTCAGGTAATACAGATACAACAACAAACAAGTTAACAGAACAGAGGAAGGAAAAAAGTGATGATGATAATGATAATAATAATAATAATAATAATAATAATAATAATAATAATAATAATAAATAAAAAAAGAAAAGGGATCAATAAAACTAGAGATATTGCATAACAAACCACAAACCTTCACAAGACCTGACCTCATTAAATCAACCCACTGATGAGTATGGAGGTTATGTTTAAACCCATGTGCAACAAAAATGGATCCCACCTCTCATGAAAGAAAACAACTTGTGTTAACACGGCAAAGATAAGTACTCCAGTGGTCCATATTCAAGTGTTACCCAGTGCCATAAAGACTTTGTAGGAGTTTTGTATGTTATCCAGTTCAGAATACATTTTCTTGCACAAAATGTCAGTAACTTGCAAAGTGTTTTTTTTATGTTTGTTCATATTGATCTCGTCGTACATTTCAAGCAGCATATGCATTGGATCACAACCAATATTAATAGATAAAATATCAATAATTTCTTGTTTAATCATGGCCCAAAAACACATTGGTGACAACTCTTAAAACTCTTTAAACTTGTGCCTTCGTGAGGGAGAGATGTGAGCTCGATGTAGAATTTTCAGTTACATTGCTTTTACTCTGTTTCATACACTTAGGGACATTGCATCTAATAAAAATGTTAATAAAAGTCACTTTTTCAGACCTTTTCAAAGATTAAAAGTTGTTGGAAGAAAGATTAAAGTCCCATAATGCAATTCAAAAGCATAAATAAATGGGTAAAAAAAAAAATTTAAATAAAAAAAATGCTAATTAAAGGACAATGTATGATTTATGAAAGATGCACTACGCACCAGTGTGTACAGCCCTGTAGTTTACCAAAAGTAACGTGCATGACATAACGATTCACAAAAAAAATCCCTTTTTTGACGCTTCATGGAGACTATAATCATATTGTTTTCAAAAGTGCATAACACCAAAACTTAGTCATATTCAGTTCCCTAAAACACCACTATTATGTAAATAAATGTCCGAATGCATCAAAGTTGACTGTTTTAGTTGATAACTGTGCTGTATAAACATCTCCTTAGTTAACCCGAACAACACTACTGTACACAGACACACACTGAATGGGTTTCAGTTGAGTTGGTTAATGCTGGAGGCCTCTCTTTCAAAAGCCTTTCTGTATATTATTACTCCTTCGACCTCTATTTCTTTGTCTCTTGTCCTCTGTTTATGAGCAGTCTATTTACTCTTTTATGTAAAGCCTTGTTCAAAAGTGCAGACGTTCAGTAAGAAACCAGCAAAGCCACAAAACAAAACTCTACTTATCTTTTTGTTGCTCAACCTTTGCTCTCAGTTTTTTTGCATTCATGAAAAAAAAAACTTGACCATGCAAACATGTTTGGTACCAGATTTACTGCTTAGTACTTGGAGGTTAGTGTTTTATAAACAGCGCAGGTTTCCATCAAGGGCTCAGGAGTGAAGGCAAAACACTTTTGACCGCAAATACAACTCGTTTTGTGTATTTGTGGTGGCTGGGGGCGGTGGTGCTGGGATATCCTGAACAAACCCTAACCACGAAGAGAAGGAAGGAAGGAGAGATAAATTGAAACTGGAGGGTGAGAATGACAGGGGAAAAGGTTTGGTGGTGTATCCAGACCTAGGGCCACTGAACTGAAGTGACCCTTACACCCTTGGCTATCTGTTAATGTAGTGAACACACACAAACACACACGAACACACACACACACACGGTTTTCATGGTAAAGTCTAGATAGGATACAGCTGCGGATATGCACATCAATATAGTTTCATTTTTGTGACACTGTATAACAATAATTCATATTTTTACAGTACTGTGACGGGTTTAGGGTAGGGTTAGATGTAAAAAAACAACTTATTGGATGATTTAATAAATAACAAATAATACTCTGTACAAATACTGTTTTTACATTACTGTAAAGATTGGGTTTGAGGTTGGGGTAGTGGTGTACGTTAATAAAATACAATTAATGGAAAGTTTAATAAATAATATAAATAATTCTCGTTAACTTCCGGCTGCGACGCAACAGTCGGTTTACGTGGAACTTCTTACCTTTTACTGCAGCAGGAAGAAAAGTCTTGTGAGGGACTTTCAAAATAAACCCCAACAGAGAGACACAAAATTGCTCTGAAATGTGTTTAAAACATATACATTGAACATAATATTTACTTTTTACAGATACTTTTACTGTATTATCTAAGAAAAAATCCTTAAATTTTTATTTGGGGAGCAATTTTTGAGGTGTTAAGCTGCGGTCACACTGGGCTTTTCTCCCTATAGACTTCCATTCATACGCACGCGAATCCGTCAGACCGGAAACTCAGGGTCATGCGTCGGAGTTTCGCAGGTTGCTGCGGTGCAAAGTTCAAATCTCATCACTTGACTGCGTGAGACCAACCCAGGGTCCCGCCCCTTTTCACAGTGTCGTACAACAGAATTTCGCAAGCTCAAACTCTTAAAGCCGAAAACTCTTAAAGCTGAAGTCACACTAGAGTTTGAGCTTACGAAATTCTGTCGTACGGCGCTGCGAAAAAGGGGCGGGATTAAACAAGATGAATAGACATTAAAAAAAGCGCGCGATTGCTCCATGTTTTAAATTTCTGTTCAGAGAGGTCATGTTTTGATCCTGGATTAGTCAAGTGATGCGATTTTGCAGGTCAGAGTTCACCAAGCTTGAACTTTGCACCGCAGCAACCTGCGAAACTCATACGCGTGACCCTGCGTTTCCGGTCTGACGCATTTAAAGTAGCAGGGGAGTTGAAGTTCTTAAAATATTAAACCAAAATTCTCTATTGATGAATATAAATATCTTGCTTTTTGACTTTTCATTTCTCTTAATGTCTTCAAATATAGTGGAGAGCGGGGCACAAAGTAACACTTTTTAGTTTTAGTCAAATAATGAACAAAGTAATAGGGTTAGACAAACCATATTTTTTACCAACAACCCACAAGCCTCTCCTACAAATGAGCACTGGAATTATGATCGCCGGACCTATGGTTTCTGTGCAGTATTGCCAAAAGTGCCAGGAGTAAAAATTTTACTTTTTACCCCACCTGCGGGGCAAGTTGTAACAGACAGGGGGTTAGTTGTAACACATGCTTATAAAGGCAGATTTCACACTAATAATTTAAATTCAGTTGACTTTAAATAGCAGCTATATTTCCTCAGTAATTGGCTCATTTCTTTTTCCTTTTACATAGCACAGTATGTTTATTTATTTATTTATTGGATAAACACATTTGAATCTATTTGCATTATTATCAATTTATCCATTCAGTTATCCACCCACTCAAAATTTAAACAATTATTTTGTTCGTTTATTGGTGTCCAACAGTGTGTGGCTTAATTGTAACACCCTGTTACAACTAACTCTGCTGTGTCATGTTTTCCTCAACACAGAAAACATACTTACATACGTTCACTGATTTCTTTTTAAATAAAAAAATATCAACTGTAATAAAAAATACTTTTATGCTGCAAAAATGGTTTCTCCTGTGTTTCTCATACAAATTTCACTGAAATTTTTAAATAATTGTCAGGAAGACGTCTGGCGACACTGAGGTGAAAACCTCGGAGGCATGCCATGGTTAACCCTGAGCAAATACCTTTAAAACTCTGTGTTACATTTAACCCCGCGTTACTTTGTGCCCCGCGCTCCCTTATCACAAATTTAATTTTAAACACCACCAGTCTAGAAAAATGAACATTTATGAATATACAATTTTAATAATAGCAAAAAAATTATTGATTATATAAGATATCTTTTTATACTTAAGAATTAGGCCAAACTTCATTATTTCGTATGAGATGTCTCACAGATATTTTCTGTTGTATCCAAAACTAATAGACCTACTCATTAAGACTAAAAGTATTTTGGATAAAGCTGATCATTTTACAATAGACATTGATAATTGCACAAATTAAAAAAAATTGTCAACGTTTTATTAATTGTTTTAATTTGTTATGTTATGGCTGTTGATGCTTGTTGTAAGGCAACCTGGGTGTTCAGAAAGGCTCCATTTACAAATAAAATCAATTATTATTATTATTATTAGTAGTAGTAGTAGTAGTAGTAGTAGTAGTAGTAGTAGTAGTAGTATATTCGTCCCAAAGTGTTTGTACTAAATTACAATGGAAAAACAAGTGTTCTATTCTTTTACTATATAAATTACAAAACTGGCATACATTTGAGTCCATCAATATTGAATTTTAACCTCAGAAATTCTTTTGCCGGATAAACATGATTTATAATTTTAAAGTGGACTTCTCAACATTTAGGATTAACAGGATATGAAATAAGTTTTTTCCTAATATCACACACATTTTTCTTATAATGAGACACAATATAAGCTCTCTTGGGCAGAAGTAAGCTACAGATTGCTTACATTTAGTTTTGACAGCATATTTAAAGTTGCTTTGTTACTTTTGATATGAAACAGAGTCTAAACTTGCAAATTCTGTCAGTTGGATTGAGAAATTAAATAATAAAAGTCCTTTTGATGGTTTTAAATGTCACCATGATGAATCAAAGTTTCTTTTGTTACTGGTTGAATAATCAAATAGTCCTACCTCTAAGCTCTCACCATTGGTTGAGGCACTGCTTGATAATGTTATACTGCATATTAATACACTTCAGTAAATAAATGTTTCATTTAATCATATTGTGAGTGAGTATACATTCAAGACGTTTTTATTGTGTTTTTTTTTTCTCAGGAAAAAGGAATGAAGATGTCTAGACACATATCAACAGGACCAAGCTCATTTATTCCAGAAAATGAGGTAATACTAATCCAAATTCTTAGTGATTGTACCATGAATTTCATTCCCTGCGTCCAAAATCACCTACTAGTCAATAGGTACTGCATTTGAAATGAAACATTACTTGGCCGTTAGAAAAATACATTCTATACAGTATGAATGTGAGAAGTATGAATGGAACTCGGACGTACTGCATCTGCCATTTTGTCATCATCACATCACCTACGCATGTCAGTTGCGTCACTTTACTCCCATTTATGAATTATTTCGTGGTGCATCATGGGATAGCGCAGCATGCATTGGATGCGCACTTCAGAATCTCGCCGGAAGCAGTAGGTCATCCTTGTATTTCTCGCATACTGTTTTTCGAATCCTAAGAATTTGAAAATATTACTTGGTTTGAATACTGTTTTTAGTGTACTAAATAGTATGGATGTATGCAATTTCAGATGCAGCCATTGTATAACCTTGATACTCTGAAAATGACCACCATTTCCTTAGCTCATAAGGCACAATTTCTATTATGTAAATCAGTAATATTAGAGCTATTACAATACATTTTATTTTACATTTATTTGATATAAATGTTTCAAATGTTTATTTATTTTATTTAAAAAATCATTTATTCCTTCATTAGCAAATCAGAATTTTTAGCATCAATAATTAGTTTTTTAGTGTCACGTGATCATCAGTCATTCCAATAATTTCACCTTAGAATTATAAGGTTCTATCTGACATTTTTTCATCAAAACTGAGTTTTTCACATATTCTTATTAAAAGGCAACTTATTTACATCATGGGATGTTTTTTTATAAGTTGTTTACATATTAGAGAAAAAAAAAAGGTTTATCTACAAAGTCAAACTCTAGCTTGGCTCTGTAAGGTTCCTTTTGTAAGCCAATCAGCATTTCAAATGCACGCACGAGAACCAATCAGGATCAGCTTTCTTTGTCATTCCACCAGACTGCTCCGTTGTCAGTAGGAAAGACCAAAAAGAAACACAAAATCAGAGTCGACTAAATAATGCCACACTACGCAACATTGAGAAGAAACCTGAAACTGATAAGATGTGTGTGAATGAGATGATTTAGAAGCAGTTTTTGACATTGAGATGAAATGTTATATTTTACACTGTCGAAAAAGTAAAAGTTAATAAAAATGTCATATATTAAATGTGAAATATTTTTATGTGTGTATATATCGTCAGGGAAACACTTTCAGTGTTTATTGAACTTTGTTAAACTACTCATTTGCTCATTGTCTGTTTTGTTTTAAAGTCTTTAAATTTGATATTAATCTTTTAAGGACAAGTACTTCATTTATTTCATAGGACATAATTCAATAAATAAAATTCAATAGTTCATATAAAGCATAAAATTCAATAAATATTACCATATTAATTACATAAAATTAACAGCTGCACTGAATAAAATATTTAGCAGAGCCCTGTATGCTTAATTTGAACAAGAAACATATGCATCCCAAAACAATAAATAAATGTTACAGAAAGCAAAAATATAACTTTCTCAAACATCAACATACTTTTACAACACCAATTTTTATTTATTTTTTTATTGTATTTCTTTTAAAAAAATGCTTCAATTAATGATCTGCCAGACAGAACCTTTATAATTTCAAGCGCAAAATGACTTTTTAGAATAGAAGGATCTATCTGCATTTTCCCCGTTTGTTTTACCCCAACTTGCACATTTAAGAGAATTTTGATGATTTCATAATTAAGTGAGTTTTTCCTTAAAACAAGCAAAATAATCTGCCAATGGGGTAAACAAAATAATCTTATGTCAAAAGGAAAAACAAGATTTTGCTTACCCCATTGGCAGATTATTTTGCTTGTTTTAAGGAAAAACTCACTCAATATTGGCATATTATTTCTTAAAAATAAGACAATATGTTTGCTTGCATAGAAAATACCTCTTGATTTAAAATTTTTTAGATATTTGGACCAGAAACAAGACAAAAAATCTAAGTAAGAAAAGCATTTTTTGCAGTGTGTCATGTTAATGTATGAAAGAGAACGGTTACACACATATTGTTTGCTGTCTGGAATGCAAAAACTATGAAGCTCAATCTCTCAAAATCATTGAGAACGCAGATAGAATCTTATAATTCCAAGGCGACGATATGCTGATTTGGTGCTCAAGAAGCATTTTTTATTATTATGTTAAAAAAATGTACTTAATAAATATATTTTTTAAAATATTTTTTAATAGTTCAGATTATTTTGATTTTACTGACCCCAAACGTTTGAATGGTGGTGTATCTTGGAGTACTATAGTATTTAGTCCTATAAACACTTACAAGTCATCAGCAAGTAGGTTTAATATATCTTATAGTATCTAATATTTTTTTCCACTCACATTCTCACTCAATCTAAATTCATCAGAGAAGATACTTGAATCGTTATTTCTTGGGTCAGCTGTTGTGCATTTCACTTTTTGTTTTGAGTTCAGCCGGTTCAGGAGATGATTTTCACAGAATCTGAGTTAAGCTTGCCGGGAGATCTAAGAAAGTGTATTTGGATTGTAAATTGAATTATAGCATCTGTCCTCACTTTGCTGAATTAAGACGAACCTGAACCAGAGTTCAAATGTTTCTTGGCTTAGATTCATAACATTGCTCAGTAGTGCCTTCTCGCATTATGAAAAAAAAAAACTATGTAGTGGACTAGTAGTATAATGTATATATCTTATTTAATAATGGAATAATGCAGTGCTTATTACAAATAGTTTAGCGTTTGATATGAAAGATGATATCGGGCGGCATGGTGGATCAGTGGTTAGCACTGTTGCCTCACAGCAAGAAGGTCGCTGGTTCAAGTCCCGGCTGGGCCATTTCTGTAGGAAGTTTGCATGTTCTACCTGTGTTCTCGTGGGTTTCCTCCGAGTGCTCCGGTTTCCCCTACAGTCCAAAGACATGCGCTATAGGTAAATTGGATGAACTACTGGCTGTAGTGGATGAGTGCGTGTGTGAATGTGAGAGTGTATGGGTGTGTTCCTCTGTGTTGAGTTTCTTCGCGGGGTGTTTTAATGCTACTTTACTGTACAAGTAGCTAAAACTGGCTCATTCAGAGGCAGGAACAGGCGGATGTGCAACAACTTTAATGATGAGGTAAACAAAACAAAAGTTGCCATGTGGAGCTCCTCCACGACACTCGACACTTGTAAACACTCACTTATCGCTGCTCTCCCACAGCTCCCAGTCCCACCCACACTCGTCAACACTACCAAGCTGACCAATCACAGAGCTTGTGCTACGCATTGTTGCGATGTGTAGTTAAATTTTTTGAAAGGTGCAGACATCAGCGTTGGTGTCAGTCACAACAAAGGGTCTGCGAAGGCTGCGCCGGACCATCCGTGTGTACTCAACGCAGAAGCCTTTAGAGGTGTGATTGATACAACACACATAGCCTAGTTTAAACAGACTTTGGCTGAATGCATGTTGCGAAAACATCACATGATGTCGCCCACAGGAGGGCTAATAATGTTGACTTCAACTGTACATTAAATAGTTATTTGAGTACATCTAAAACAATAAAAAGAGAGAACACAGAGTAAGCAAATTCTTGGCATGTGGCTGTTTGCCACAAGAAGACATTTGAGTTTTGTTTCAGCATGGTTGCCATTGTATTATTAAGGTCTCATTTTTAGGCTGTGTATTTAGTGATGTTTATTTATAAACAAATTTCGAGAGGATCACGTGCTTATGATTGTTCTCAGCTGTTCCAGCATCAGCTCACGACTAATTATCCAATCAGTTGAATCCTAACTCACTATAAATAACCAGAGCTTTCTAATCTCAATATCTTCGTCTTGAAGAACCCCCCCCCCCCCGTTTCAACCATCCATATGCGACACTTGGCTACAAATAAGCAAGGGGGGAGTCATCGAGATCTACCTGAGCTCAAACTCCACTCTCGCCCTGCAACGGGAGGGAGCCCAGGGCTCGAGGATCTCATAAGCTCAAGGCTCTCTCCCGGGACAGCATGCCAAACAGGCTTTATTTTTAATCATAAGCTAAGTGTGAACTCTTGAAATGGTTTTTAAACTGTGCTTCATGTGTTGTTGTTCCTTTGGCTTGTTACATGCACAAGTGACGATTCTCTGTAAAAAAGGGGATTAGATTTAGAGTGGACGGAGGGGACGCTTACCCAACCAATATCCGCCAATCATAGAAATATCCCCACCAATAATTTAATCCACTTTAAAAAAAATTGTGCTGTCAACATTAACCAAAACACGCAAAAAGGTCCTCTCGCACCCAAAACGCATATGGACATTTTGATTGGCTGTGCTTTTCCCTGCTATTATGTAAGAGGCTGTGGCTGCCAAACGCAGTGGATTGTTTTTTTCCTGTGCAAGAATAAGGTGTGTTGGGTGACACACAAGTGAGGATGTGTGCACTCGACACAGAAGTCTTTAGAGGTGTGCACTCGACACAGAAGTCTTTAGAGGTGTGACTGATACAACACACATAGCCTAGTTTAAACAGGCTTTGGCTGAATGCATGTTGCGATAACATAACATGATGTCGCCCACACACTGGATGCGAATCTGATTGACCAAAATATTTTACGACACATACATCGAAGTGGAATATCACTGTACAGAGAGCTGACAGACATGGCGTTATGTAAATAAGATGAATAACATGATGAAAGTTTAGAATTGTTCTGCAAGAAGGAACCTAAAATAATTTCTGTTGTGATCTGATCTGGCGCTACACTCAAATGATGATGCTTTTTGTTCAAACTACTTATTTAAAGTGAGCTGAATCAACACAATTCTTGAGTTTTTTTGGAGGGACAACTTAATTGTTTTATGTGCAATCCACGTCAATTTACAAAACCAATTAGGCTAACTTAATCGATTTGTATTGGGACGACATGAAAGAATTGTGGAACCCAGCATTTTTACAGTGTATATAAAGAAACTATTATTAAAAAATAAAAGGTGTGGGGTGACATTGCAGGGTTGGGATGTTGCCCTAATACAATAGCAGGAAAAAAACGAACGTTAATGTCTCTGCTCCCCAAATCCAGATCATAGGAGCAATGCCTCTAAGTGATTCCACAGTGATGTTCTTGGATGAAGAGTTCAGCGGCCGCATGGACAACCTGACGCAGGTGATGGGACTCCATCCGCATTATCTGCAAGCCTTCCTACGCTGTCACTATTACCTCTTGAGGATGGATGGCCCTCTTCCACTTCACTACAGGCATTATATCGCAATAATGGTACAAATGCACATAGAAACATTTCAAGTGGACACTTTGTAAAACTTTGGAATAGCTGCATGAGTGATTAGTTTTTTTTACATGTTTTCCAGGCTGCAGCACGGCATCAATGCTCCACGCTGGTCTGTCACCATGTGCAAGAGTTCGAGCAGATTGGCGTGTGTTCGGATTGGCTGAGAGGTCTGGAGTTCTGCCCGCAACGGCTTCGCAACCTCAACGAGATTAACAAGATCCTCGCACACAGACCCTGGCTCATCACCAAGCAACATATACAAGTAAGACATTACTGATCCTATTTATTGCTCAGTATATATAGAGTTTGTGCTTGATATCGTTTTTATAAGCAATATGATGCAATGCACTTATATGTATACAGTCGAAGTCAGAATTATTAGCCCTCTTGTATTATTAGCCCCTGTATACCCCCCCCCCCATTTTCTGTTTAATGGCAAGATTTTTTTCCAACACATTTCTAAACAATAGTTTTAATAAATCATTTCTAATAGCTAATTTCTTTTATCTTTGCCATGATGACATTTCATGATATTTTTCTAGATATTTTTCAATATACTAGTATTCAGCTTAAAGTGACATTTAAAGGCTTAACTAGGCGAGTAATTAGGCAAATCATTGTTTAATGTTGGTTTGTTCTGTAGACAATCAAAAACAAATATTGCTTAAGGGGGCTAATAGTATTGACCTTAAAATGGTTTAAAAAATTTTTTGCTTTAAACTGCTTTTATTCTAGCCAAAATAAAACAAATAAGACTTTCTCAAGAAGAAAAAATATTATCGGAAATATTGTGAAAAATTCCTTGCTCTGTTGAACGTCATTTGAGAAATATTTGAAAGAAAAAAATTCAATTCTATAGTTATTCGAAAAAAAAACAGAGTAAACTAATTCTTTGCATGTGGCTGTTTTTCACAAGAAGACATTTGAGTTTCGCTTCAACATGGTTGACATTGTATTATCAAGGTCTCATTTTTAGGCTGCGTATTTAATGGTTTTTAAACAGTGCTTCATGTGTTGTTGTTCCTTTGGCTTGTTGCATGCACAAGTGACAATTGTCTGTAGTGTTCAGTGTTCAGCAGTGAGTTTACCCTTACTGTGCATTCACACTGAAGGTGGTGAGAGCATTAACATTCACTACATTGATCTCGTATTTAAAGGGGCCATTGCAGCATATCAGCAAATCAGTTATATTCCCACATAAAAATGAGCTTTCCAGCGTGAAAAGTTGCGCGCCTTTTTGTTGGCTTTTTGTTGCGAGTGGTGTGGCTTTGCTCCACTTATCTAATATGTCAAAATATGTCTGAAATATTCTGAAGCAACAATACTGTTTTGTACTGCCGTTAGTTAGCATAAGATTCCCGTAAAAAAACAAAACATATATAACAATAATGCACATCAATAACTCATCAGTAACTTTTTTTTTTACTTAAGTCTCTATAAGAAAACATCAGAAATAAATCTGGCGACCCCAATACTAAAACCCTTGGAAACAGCTGTGATCACCAAAGTTTACTGGACATGTACTCTACAATCCTCTTAAGTGGTGGACTTCTACATTCTGATTGCTTGCAGCCTAACTGCATCATAGCTCATTACCATAAAGTTAACCTGATTTTAACTCTTCTCAATGGCCACACTGGCCAAAACGCGCTGCTGCGCTCCTTGCCGCTTAACGCGGCCGGCTCCTATTAAAAATAAATTATTTCTGGCTTCTTTGATGCTCTTGCCTCCTTCGGTGTGAACGCACAGTTACAAAAGGGTGCAAAAAAATGGTACAGTATGGTTCACTATTTTGGTACTTTTGACAATGTAAATAGAAACAAATGCATGCTGTACTGTAGTGTATCGCGTATCGAGTTCGGTACCAATCGGTACTAAAATTTAAAAAAATGTCAATTTCTCGCTACCATTTAAGTGATTTGGCCAATGTGTTCGCATACTGAACAGAACTGAGCGTGATTGGCCGTGAAGGTAATCTGTTCACCACTTTTCACCAAGTGCAAAAACAGATAGATGAACACTAGAGCATTTCAAAGCCACATAGATCAGCTGGTCTGTCTATGAACAATCCGCTGATGGATTGACTAATCGACACTGCTCCAATGTCCTGTATCTGTGTTTGCACTTGATGAATATTGGTGGAAAATGGATTAGGCCCACACGGAATCTGCGTGTGCAGAAATCCACAGATTTCCACACATTTTTAGCCCGTCATTGTGTCTATTTATTTATTTGTGGAAATGTGTGTTCATTTATATTTATTCAGTTTTAAAATTAATTTCAGCAATATTATTGGCTAATATGAAAATGTTCACATGATTTATTTACAATACAGTTAGTAAAGTAATATTTTCTGTCTTCTAGTAGATATATTATATCAGAGACTTGCTTTGTTTACCAAATAAATGGATCTAATTGAATGCACATTGTAAACATTAAATAAAAAGTTAAAAGGTATTACTCTATTTCATATCTTAGGTTTTTAGTTACGATACTCCCAAAATGGGGAGTAAAATGGGCCGATAACCTTCACAGCCAATCACAGTTCAGCATGTGAACACAATAGCCAATCAGCAGTTTAAGTACGTTATCAACAGTGCTCAAATGTTAGTGAGAAATATATGTTTTTAAAATGTCAGTACCGATTGGTACCAAACACAACCATACTGTACTACATACCAAACTTTACTGTTCAGTGGAAACGAGCCATAAGAATGCTAACTAAATGTCCTCATGTGTTTTTAGGCTCTTGTGAAGACTGGAGAGCACAGCTGGTCTCTGGCAGAGCTGGTTCACGCGGTCGTACTGTTGGCTCACTTCCACGCCCTGGCTAGTTTTGTGTTTGGCAGTGGGGTCAACCCTGACCCTGAGGTCACAGAAGTCAACGGGGTCACAGGCGACCTTTGCCCTCTAGTCATGAAGGGTTTATGCACCTGCCACCTAACAAACAGCAACCAAGCCAACGGGAACCCTCCGTGTAACTCGAACACTGGGGTATGACAACATTACAAAGTGTCCATGTGTTGTTTCTCCCTGCATACCAAGAAAACATGTTCAGATCATGTTTCAGCAGAAGGCAAAAACAAGTCATACACAAAATGAGCACTAACATTTTTGCCTAAGTTACATTTGCGGTATTTCAACATTTTGTTTTTGAGGTTGCTATACGTCCCATAATTCATGTTTCTTTACAACAGTATATATATATATATATATATATATATACACATACACACACACACACACACACACACACACACACACACACACACACACACACAATTATTCATACCCCTGGCAAATTCTGACTTAAAGTGTAAATAAAAGTTGAGAAATATTTTTTTTCCACAATGATGCCTCTTGCATATCGTCTTATTATATTGTGGGAGAATTCTGTGTCATAAAAAAACTTGCTGGTTGAATAAAAGTAACTTTAAAGGGCCATGAAACCCCCCTATCTCAGCAGGGTGTTTTCACACTTCTAGTTCGGAAAAAGTCAGGAAAGTGGGCATGTCCAGCTCTGTTTAGGTGGGAGTGTCGGGGGAGGGAAAGAGGGAATGATTTGCAAATATGGGAGTTTCTGTTTGGGCACGCAGACACAGGGGAGAAAGACAGTGACTTTACTCGAATTACTTGCCAAATTATTAATTTGTCGTCTTTAACTGCAGTTTAGCACTTTCACTTTTTATTCAGGAACATTTCCTGCATGTCGTCCATGACAAACAAGATATTGAAAGTGAGGAACTGCTGGAAGAGTGGAGTTTCAATGGTATGTTTGATACCGCATGGCGAATGGGAGAAAAAAAATCCTCTGCATTTCTCGGTAATTTAGATGCACGCGGTAGGTAGCGTCAGAAAGCCATGTGTGTGTGTCTAGACTATCTTGTCACAAAATGCGGCAAAAATCCTGCACGACGGGATTAGTTTGATTAAGGTGTTTCGGAGAGCAGCATTTACAGCGGATCTTTCAGTCTATATTGTACTATAATATTGCAGTGATATAAACATACTGTAAATTTAGTAATTCATTTATGTCTTTAAAAACTGAAAGAGCACTGCTGACGATACAAACTAACTTTGCCATCCGAATGATTAAACAAAGGGCACTGCTCACACACACACATTTACCAAATCTGTAGCGACAGGACAATCAAACTGTAACTGTGTCTTTTTTTAAAAGGAGACAAGCGGCAAATCCAGATTTCATCATTTCCAGATGCGAAAAGTTCTCGGGTAAAAAATATTGCTTACAAACGCATTCTGTCGCGTGCACTGTAGTTTACACGTGAGTCCAGCAGCGCTCTCGTAGCGGGAAAATGCAAACAAAACCTTCGTTGCAGCACATTAATAAACGCAGCACACTAATAAATGCAACACTGATGACCCATGTCTCCAAATTCTTGTTCTTTCACTTGTTTTGGCAACACAACGTGGCGTCTCTCTGTCGTCCAAACACTGTAACAGTTAAACAGTCTCCGAAGCTATCATGCATATTAATGAAGTTGCGCCGCATACACAATAGAGCACGCTGATTGGTTTGAACAAAGTCTTTCTCATGAATTAATGCCGCACACTCAGAGATGTCACGATGCACTCGCAGGTACAGACAGCCACTTTCCACGCTGGACTACACGCAAGTATCTCATGGCCGTGACGTAGCTTCAAAAATTTGTTTTAAACTGGAAGAACGAATTTGCTCAAAATAATGCAAAAACAATTTTCACTTTTTGGTGCAATAAATGTGTCCTAATAGTGTTTATAGCAGCGTGGGACACATATATGACTGTCAACAGCTCAAAAAATGTGTTTTGGTGTTTCGTGACCCTTTAAGCCAGAATTTGCCAGGGGTATGAATCATTTCAGGCTTGACTGTATATATAAACATTTATATTTTTTTATTGCATAGGAGTAGCATCTTTTTAACTCAATTTTTGTGTATTATAGAGTGAGTTGGAAGCTCTGATGGAGCGAATGAAGCGATTGCTTGAGGAGAGAGAAGATGACGATGCGTCAGAGGAGGAGATGTTCACTCGCTTCGAGAAAGAGAAGAAAGAGAGTCTCCTAGTGGTGTCTGCAGGTATTACAACACTAAGATTCTTTCTATCTAACTTTGTTTTTCACGTGTTGTTGTCTGGATGACATAAAGAGTCCGGCGTCTCTCTGAAAGCCTGTCTGTCTTTCATGTGTTACTGCTCCAGAATAAAAAATCTGTGTGATTATGTCAACTTGACCTGAGAATATTTTGAAAATAAAGTGGTTAAGTGAACATAAACGGTTAAAAATAATTTTGTCTGTGCACTCTGTTTCAAAGACTCAAGAATGATTCAAGAATGTTTGAACATGCATGCGTTAGGCTAGTAGATTTTTCAGCAATATGAAAACTAGAGTTGAGATATGTCAAATTTACTGCCTTTAAAAAAAAGTTGGCTTTGGCTTTTTTGTAGGATTACACCTGAAAATATAAAAAAACAGTTGTAGACTGAGACACTATCACTACTAAAACTGCACCAAATTTACGTTCGATATACTTGGAGTTGAGATCTGATGCCATCTTAATGCTGAGGCATTTATTTCACTGTTGGAACCAAAATGTGGAAATTCCAGTAAACATGCTAATAAAAGCTGAAACTTCTAACAGCTTTTTTTTCCATTGCATGGTACAATTCGGTTTGGTACAGTTCACTTTTGGAGGTTTAAAATGTTTAAAAAGGTAATGTTTGGAGTTCCCTACCTAGTACTTTTTTAGTACCTCTTCCCCATTAAGGCTGATTTATACTTCTGCGTCAAGCGTACGCGGATGCTCCAGCGCAGCCTATGCGTGGTCACATAGCCCTCGCCAAAGCTGACGTGCACCTCTCCAAAAATTTAACTACACGTTGCAACGACGTGTAGCGGAAGCTTTGTGATTGTATTGCTGACGAGTGGGGGTGAGAGCCGTGCGAGCCCGATGGAGCGAGTGTTTACATGTGTGGAGTCCCATGAAGGAGCTCTAGATGGAAACTTTTGTTTTGTGTTTACCTTATGTTTAATGTTGTTGCACGTCCGCCGATTCCCACCTAAAAATGAGCGAGTTTGAGCCACTTGTACATTAAGGTAGCGTTAAAAAAATAAAATAAAACACCAGCAAAGAAACTCGACACAGAGTAACATAAAAACCTACTGCCAGCTAGTGTTTCATAAGTGTTATTGCAGAGCAACACAAACAGCTCGCAGAAGTAAAAATGCACGGCAATGTGCAAGGCATGCGCCTTGGGTCACGCTAGGCCCATGCAGAGGCTTTCCAAAGGGCATGTAAAGAATTGATGATGAGGGCACAACATGACAAGAACACGAAGTAACTAAACTGAAGGGGGGTGATGGGTGGGAGGTTGATGAGATTGTGGACTGAAGAACGGGGGATTGTTTGCTGGGGGACAGGTTGTTGAGATTGTGGTGTGAAAAGCGATCGCAAACTGATAAACGGGGTCGGGGGGTTGGATGGATGGAGAAAACGTGAAATAAAGACCAGGTGGGGGCTTGGGGTGCTGTGGGGGGTGGAGAGATCGCTAACTGAAGAGTGTGGGGGAGAGGGTGGGGCACTTACGCTCATTTTGGAAGGGCACTTTATATCCCAGACTCAAAAGGGCATGTACACTGCACAGGTTGAGCCCTATGTGTGCATATGCCTGGGTCATACGGATCACTCGACACAGAAGTATAAACCTGGCTTTTCGAAAACGTGATGTATACACACTACTGATCACTGATGTCAGAGCAGTGAGGTGGGAGTTAGTAATAATCCCACTCACTTTAAGCAATACTTAACTGACAATACACTGCCATACAAACCAAGCCAGAGCAAAACCCAACTAAAGTGAGCGTACTGCACAGTGGAATAGAGGCTATAGTGTTTGTTTATAGATTTGTTTGCTATGTCTGACCCCTCCCTTTTCCCCTTTTGCTATTCATTATAGTTATGATGAAGTGGGAATTAAAGGCAGAAATTACTCTAAAAGTTCTGTCAAGTTCTGAAATATATGTTCTGTTGTATCTTGTATGTACGCTCCTTGTTCTTTATAACTTTATTTTCCATTTATCATCAGTAGAAATTCTTTTAAAAAAATGATACAATAATCTTTAGTTTTTACACTTAACATGATTTGCATTTTCAGGATTTGACGAGGAAGTGGTTCCTCCTTCACCCGTGGCTCGGTTTGTAGACGACCCATCGTTTGGATATCAAGATTTTGCACGCCACGGAGAAGACAATCCACCGACATTTAAAGCACAAGTACGACAACGTACACTTTCAGACATACGGTATTATTTTCAGTACCACATAAAGAATGAATGATTGACGGTTCTGCTGTGTTGGTTCTGTAGGACTACTCGTGGGAGGATCACGGTTTCTCTTTGGTTAACCGGTTGTACTCTGACATAGGGCACCTGTTGGATGATAAGTTCAGAACAGCCTGTGATTTGACCTATTATAACATGGCCAGTCATGAGGGTGTGGATACTAGTATGCTGCGTAGGGCTCTCTTCAACTATGTCCACTGCATGTATGGGATACGGTACGTCTATGTGTACATATACTATTATGTCAATGAAAGATCTGCAATCTTTTACATTATGGAGTAAAATATAATAATAATAATAATAATAATAATAAAATGTTTAAAATACACTTTGTTCAGTCAGGAAATAAAATGTCAATTTACATTGAATTCTGGGATACACCATTTAATTCTGTGTGCTTTATTATTTATATACTATTATAGTATGTATTCATATTAGATGTATGCACATATGTATGTAATAGAATGTAAAATATTTGGAAATACATCATATTTACTTTTTTGTCATTTTTAGAATTTATTTGAACATGCTTTTGATGTTTTAATCAGGTTTTTAAAATCAGTTTTATAGTATTTTTCCATATTTTAAATACTAGAATATGTATGGTATACCAGTGTTTCTCAACCACGTTCCAGGGGGACCACCTGCTCTGCACATTTTCCATGTCTTTTTAACCAAACACACCTGATTCAGATCATCAGCTCATTAGCAAAGACTGAAAGATCTGTAATGGCTGTGTCAGACAAAGGAGACATCCAAAACATGCTGTGTTGGTGGTCCTCCAGGAACATAGTTGAGAAACACTGTAGTATTCTATAGTGTATATAGAATGTAAAATATTTGGAAATACATATTTAAATAAAGTTTTTTGTCATTTTAAGTGTTTTTAATCAGTTTTATAGTATTTATTTTTCATATTTTGAATACTAGAGTATGAATATAGTATAAATGTTATAGAATGTAAAATATTTGGAAATGCATCATATTAAATTTATTTTTGTACATTCTTTGAGTATATTTGAACATGCTTTTGGTGTTTTTATCAGTTTTATAGTATTTTTTCCATATTTTGAAGTATATATATACAGTTGAAGTCAGAATTATAAGCCCTCCTTAACATTTGTTTTCTTTTTAGAATATTTGGCAAATAAATTGCTTTTGGTGTTTTTATATTTCTATTTATCTTTATTTTTCAATAAAATATTTAGAAATATTAAAAGCTAAAGCTATTTTTTTTCTATAAAGCTGTAATTCAGTTTTGGTCATTTTAGTACTTCAGATAAAACTTATTTATTTTAATTTCTAAGGCAACATTTTCGTCTAATATTTCTAATATATTTTACAATTATTTAAAAACTTAACAATCATTGTCTATTTTTATCTGGTTCATTTGTCCCACAAGATGCACAAGTCCAGCACATTGCATTCTGGGATTTAGTATTTGCAATATTTTGTATAAATATATATATTTTTAGTTTCACTCAATTTTTAATTTTTTATTTAGTTTCCAATTAAATTGTTTTGTGTAAGTTAATTTCTTGTGTGAATAATAACATATGCTTTAAGATTATCAGTTTTTGCTCAAATTCCAATTCAAGTTTAAGGATTTTTGTTATTTGGATTTTGTTTAGCATCATTTACTTAATTGCATCTTTATAATTAAGCTTTATTTTTTATCTATCCTTCAGTAATTTGAGTACTTTACACTCTTAGAAATAAAGGAACAGGAGCTGTCTCTGGGGCAGTACCTTTTCAAAAGGTACATATTTGTACCTGAAGGGTCGATAATGGTACCTCAAAGGTACTTTTTAGGTACATTTGTGTACTAATATGCACCTTTGAGGTACCACTGTGGACTCTTTGGGTACAAATATGTACCTTTTGAAAAGGTACTGCCCTAGAGACAGCTCCTGTACCTTTATTTCTGAGAGTGTAGTATATTCAGTATTTTAGTGTATTTCCTATTTGCAAGTCTCATAAATGTAAATAAATATTTTAGTTTTATTTCAATTAATATAAACATTTTTAGAGTTTTACATTACAGCATATGAGCCCACAGTGCCCTCTAGTGTACTAAAATACCTGAAGTCCAACACTGAACGTCTAACACAGAATAATGAACTTATGTCTATTCATCTGCAGATATGACGATTATGACTACGGTGAGGTGAATCAGCTGTTGGAGCGCAGCCTGAAGGTTTACATTAAAACGGTGACGTGTTATCCAGAGAGAACCACCTGCCGCATGTATGAGAGCTACTGGCACCAGTTTAGACACTCCGAGAAGGCAAGACATGTTATTTATTTTAATCTAATTTAGTATTTAAAGGGATCCCATTATGCTCGTTTACACTTGCAGAATCACGTTGCTGTTTGATCATGAACAAGTAACAAATCACAATAGGACTTCAGATTCAGTTATTCTCTATACAAGTAAAGAACCGTCTCTGAAGGAAAAACAAACGACTCGATTGTAGTCCAAAATGTTCTTCCAGAGATGAACAAATCACAGTATGCTGAATATTAGGGATACAAAAAACATATTCAATAATTCTGGGCTGAAGCTGAACATTATGGCCTGAAATCCACTTCACACCGTGCAGTGTCTACAGCTGTAAAGAGTAAAACTAGTGTGCTGAACACTACAGGCTGTTGTGGCACAGTATAGACTTTTTCCGGCTTTATTTTTGCCCATTTTTCTCTTTTGACCAAAAACCGATAATTTAGTTGTTAATTTTTGGTGGCCGAAAATTCGGTACATCCTTACCAAATGGAAAAAAACTGGCATAAAAGTTTTAACCAAGGTGGCAAGACCTGGTTGGGCTGAATTATTAGTGTTTTGTCAGACGTTTTTCACAGGTCTAATTATGCCGATATTCAATAATTCAATATATCGTGATAATAACCAGGGCTTTACATTAACACCGGTTAACCTGCCAAATGCGGGTAGATTTTAGCTGTGGCGGGTTAGACAGTCACCTCCACTAGCCGCTTTGGCTGGTTGAAAATCATTTTTAAATTATAGTTTTCTTAAAAGCAGGGTTCGGCAATAAGGATGGCCCAATATTCGTGCAAATGCGATCTTAGAATCGAGAAGCAGCACAACTGACAAATATAATTGTGTTCGTGTGGGCAAAAGAAAGGCGGTCATCATCATTCACGCCAACAGCTGATGTGATGCACGCGACTGTTTAAAACACATGATCGGTTCTTTCAAATAGACTAGACAAAATGTTATGTTCATGCACTCACAGACCTGCTGCTTTCAAGAGCTCCAGATTGGTCTTTTTGTAAGCAGCACCGGTTGCTTTCGCTTTAAACATTATTTAAACAGGATATAGGATATTAACTTCCCATTTATTTTTTTTATAAATGTTTTGTTAAATAAAATGTATAGTATACAGCTATATTTTGCTTGTTTTGACACATTATTTAAAATGTGTGGCTAAGAAATAATAATTTATTTACTTTTAGTGTGGTTAGAGATCAATTTGGTAAATACTTTGAGCTCTGAAAAGTCATGTGAAATAAAAACTAATTGTAATACAACATTATGAAACCATGACCCATGTGCTCATGCTCACTGAGCAAGCTCATACACAACATACACAAAAAGTGACATTCCACAAAATCTAAATCAAGTAATTTTTTATTTTTATTTTAAGTCAGTCATATTTATGCATATAAAATATATTTTCCCAACAACAAAATGGTGGCTAGTGAAAATGGCGAGTGGCTAGTAATGTTGGAAAACTACTAGCCACACTGGCTGGTGATCAAAAAAGTTAATGTCAAGCCCTGATAATAACCATGCACAATATCGATATCATGGGCACTTTGAAAAACAGTGAATAATAATTTACTTGTTCTTTAAACTTTTAGAGTGTCTTTTATGTATATTCATATTGCTATTGCATATTAGCAGTGGTGTTGTTGACAGATGCAAATGCTTAGAGGCTTACTTAGTTAATTAGCTTAATAGATAAAACATGATTAATTTGACATGAATCTGGCCCACTACATTATTAAATATTCATCGAAAATTCTGCAACTATTTAAAAGGCTTCAATAGTTAGCTCATGATGAAAACTACAAAAGCATTTATTAATTTTAGGCGGTTAATTTCTTAGTTAATGGCTAATAACATATTCAAATCAGTCATGATCTGATTAATCATTTTATTCAATTCAGTAACACGAATAATACACTATTTTTGTTATTATACCTCCTAAAGTAACCTTTTTTGGAGCTTACGTCAATATCGTGATAATACCGTATGCTGTGGTAAAAGCTTCAGCAATTAATTGCAACATGAAAATTTGATACAGTCCTAAGCCTAGGTCTAATCTGCTGATATTACTATATTACACTTGAATATGCTGATTTTTCTTCCCCAACTGTTTGAATTCACATACATAACCAACACAATGTAAATTTGCGTGCTTTTTTAAAATATGCTTATTTAAATTGATGTGAAAGACATCATAGTTTTTTACTTATGTGACTTTCTTGGCTTTCTGTAAACTAACAAAGCTTTAAAATGCATGCAAATGTTTTGTTTGTTGTTATCGGAGTAACTGAGGCACAGGCTATAAAGGCTCCACCCTTTTCCGGGCAGCATAAGCTTATTTATATTTAAAGTGATAGTATAACATATGATAAAATAACAGTGAGTTATTCTGAGCTGAAATTTTGCACACATTTTTGGGACAACCTACTTAAAAAAATGAAATGGCCAAATAGGATCACTTTAATTCTATATTTATATTTCTTATTCAATAAATACAGTATTCTTTTTATTGTAAATATCCTCAAATCTCGTTTTCTTTCTGCAGGTCCATGTGAATTTGCTTCTAATGGAGGCTCGAATGCAGGCAGAGCTGCTCTATGCTTTGAGAGCCATCACTCATTATATGACATGACCAATCAGACTCCGCCAATTATGAGAGCTGACCAATCAGACTCCGCCAATTCTAAGACCTGACCAATCAGATTTGTGTGTTTTTGCTTTTTTTCTGGTGACCTGACCAATCCAACCACACCCACAATATGACTTGACATGCTACCCCTTTTTTATTTCATCATGGGACATCCCACAATTTTGCATGTAATTTAGAGTTATACAATTGTGTTGAAAATGATGTAGACTTTATTTGGGGGATGGTTCAGATTGACTAAATGAAGGTTACTGAATACAGAGCATCCGAATTGGCATGTTTGAATAAATCGGCATCTTGAATTATGCGTGGGCAGTCTATGAGGGTCTTCTTTAGTGGTCAGACAAATTTTGTTCTAAAAACAAACAAACAAAAAATCCTTGGACTTGGCCTGATCAATCAGACATCCCGACTTGACAAATCACATTTAAACGTGCAATATTTTCTCACCGAAATCTCACTTATACTGCAAGCTAAAATACTGGAGGACTCCGTACAGTTGCCATATTATTATTTTTTGCACATCTGAGAAGAACTGAATACCTTTTCTTTCTGTATTACCATCATAAATGACAAAAACAGAATGTGAGACTCCTGTATGGAGACAAAATCTTTCTTTTTTACAACTCCTGTGCCTTTTTCATCCTTTCATTTAACTTGTTTATTTCATATTGAATGTATTGCCATTTTTTCCCCAGATGAAACTGGTTTAGGTTTAGTTGTTTACCTAGAAACTAAAGCTTTTGTAGCATTATTACTGTACTATCAGTCCTTTTCCTATCCCAGTGTTATATTTCAGATAGCCACCTTTTACTTAATATGTATATTAAGTAAATCGCTCTACTAATCACATCTTGTGACTTCATTTCTGTGTGTATGTGTGAGCGAGTGTTTTTAAACATCTGTCTGCAGAGGACAAAGTATTTGCACGTCTCTTTTTGAATTTGTGTGACAATAATGTGCACAAAAACGTTAATAAGAGTGAGTGTTATTTGGCGGGGAAAAATAAGTATTGAACATGTCATGTTTTTTCCTGGGAATAATATTTCTAAAGGAGCTGTTGACATGGAATTGAACCAGATTTTGGTAAAAACCCAAAACAATACAAACATAAAAAATAAAAAAAATCTGAAAAATGAGTTATGTGTAAGAAGAGTTATGTCGACACATTTAAATCTCGTCTAAAGACCCATCTTTTTAAGCAGGCTTTCCTTTAACAATTTTTTATCTTGTTTTTTATCACGCTATTTTATTTTCGCGATGTGGGTTTATACTTGTTTGGTCAATGCCTGTTTGGTAATGTTTATTATTTGTTTTAATTTGTTCTAGCATGGCTGTTGATGCTTATTGTAAGGCGACCTTGGGTGTCTAGAAAGGTGCCATTTACAAATAAAATGAACTATTATTATTATTATTAAGAACAATGAAATGACACAAGGAGAAAGTGCTGAACTGCTATAAAAGGCTTTTTTGGTGATGGCAGAGTAAAGACGCCTCTCATATGGAGAATGAAGGAACATGAATTGCTCAGGTGTGAGTTTTTCACAGACTTCAACAGAGTGTAAAAATCTTGATGGTTCTGTGGGTCTCATCTATCAAATCTGATCTTTAATTTGTATTTTATATTAGATTCGAGTCAGGTGATTGGCTGGGCCATTCGAGCAGCTTTATTTTCTTTCTCTGAAAGCATTTAAGAGTTTGCTTTGCTGTGTTTTGGATCATTGTCTTGCTGAATTGTCCACCATGGTTTCATCTTCATCATTCTGCTAATGTAGATGTTAGACTGAAGCAGCTAATATTGATTTAGAATGACGATGGACAGAGGGTTGCTGAAGAAATACTGAGAGAGCTTTTCATGCCTTTCTACACCTTCCTTTCTTCATGTGTTCAATACTTTTTCCCTGCATCGTTTCATTTTATTACACATGACTTAATTTGTAAACTAATTAGATTCATTTTCATTGCATATATGGATTTCTTTGATTGTTACCAACATCCAGTGAAATTTCAAGTCAACGGCACCTTTAGAAATATGTTTTGTGACATGTTCAATACTTATTTTCCCCGCTGTATGTATGAATGACATTAGGGAGCGTCTCAAAACTAACTACTTTTTTTGATACTATCTGTGTGATTATTACTGTCCATCAAAATGAAAAAAAGTTTTATTTATGTTGCTTTAAGAATCATATTTGCACAACTCTAATCAAGGTGCAGCATCAGTGTCCTTTAAAAATATAGATTAAGTGTATAAGTAAAAGATAAGCTATATAAACTGAAACAAAGTGTTGCCAGGTCCAGTGCCTTATTCATGTTTAGAAATGCCGGTTATGGTTTTGTTTCGTCACATGCACACCGGAGATTGTTACAGATGTTTCATTTGAGTAGGTGAATGTGTCATCGAAGTGCCTTTCAAAGCTTAACGTTTTTAAAGTGTACGCAGCAGACTTAAGAAATGCCCATGTGTGTCTGTTGCATTTCCTACTTGTGCTTATTCTGATCAAGGTGGTGCTATGAAGTGTTCGTGCTCTCCACTCATGATGCATTTATACATTTCCAAAATGTGAGCGCTGGAACTGACCTGTGTGTTTCAATAAAGTTTCTGAACTCAGTCTATAAGTGGTGTTTTTTTTATCAGATTATCATTTTACTACTACTAATAAAAAATGATTTACCACAGTTTGAGTCATTTAGTATAATAATAATAATAAATGAAAAAAATATATATAAAAAAAATTATTTATTACATAAACTGAAAAAAGGTGATTATAAAATAGGTAAAATAAAATGTTATTAAATAAAATCCAATATAATAAAATAATATAATAGTAAATAATAATATCATTTTATTATATATAATAAATAAGTTATCAAATTATTGTTCATAAATTAGTTATTAAATTATTTAACATAATATTCTTTTAATATAAAATATTTGTAGTAAAAATAATATTAAATAATATTAAATTATTACACATTTTTGTCAACTGCAATTAAAAAGAAAAAAGTTAATAAAAAAGAGGAAATCAAACATATTATTAATATTATATACACATGTACTGGTGCATACAGTTATTATTGAATTATTTAGTATAACAAATCTTTACAAAAGAATAATAATAAAATATGATACATCACATTAACCACAAGAAGTCATTATACACCAAAAATAAAATTCTAAACAAATGGAAACTGGTTACAAGCACCTTCAATATGCTTGAATCTATATATTATTAGATATACATACACACACACACACACACACACACACACACACACACACACACACACACACACACACTAT
>CAIGQZ010000379.1:19081148-19135943 GCA_903798205.1 Danio tinwini
TGGGTTTAGGGTTGGGGTAGGTGTACACGTTAATAACTGTGATGGTTGGGTTTAGGGTTGCTGTACAGTTGTTATGGAAACCCTCAAGTTGACGGCAACAGAAGAACTGCCACTCCTAACATGGAAGCAAATGGTTAGGCCTGAAGATTACCAAAACAAATATATTTTTTCAATGGGTTAGCAAAATAAATATTGAAAATTTAGATTTTATGTGTGAATGACACAAATGATGAAGTAATATAGTATTTATAATTATAATTATAAGTATTTTGAAAATATAGGGAGATTGTCTCATCATTTGTGGTGCTTTGTTGGGAGTGGGCGGAGCTACAGATCTCTTTTGCCGTTTTTCACTTGCTTCAATTCTCTGATTGGTGGAATTTCTGTACAGCATCATGGTTAATGTAGTTTTCCCTCTACGGATTCGATTATTAAACAACATTGTTTTAAAAATAAGTCACATTAATAGCAACAGATTTGTTGGCTTTGGTCTTCTATAGACTTTATCTTTCATTTAAATTAAGTCATTTTTTTATGTAAACTATGACACAAAACAGGCTAGTACCTGATACTTTTCTGATATTTATACATTTATAACTATATACTTTGTTTCTTATACAGTCTATTACTTCAAATTACTAAAACGATCAACAAGTTCCATTCGCAACTCAGTTTTTTTTCTGTATATCAATGTTTGTAATGTAGTTTACTTGCCTATAGCTGGTTGGTTTGGTTCATGGCTTATAATGTTTAATTAAAGGCATTAAGAATTAACAGACCTTGTGTACGCTGTATATTATAATAATCATCTGATTCCCCAAGTTATAAATAGTCAAGTTAAAAGAATTAATAAAGGAATTAATTCTGGTTATCCTGCTGATCTCCAGCTGGCTGTGGTGATGTTCTGCTGCGGTTGTGGAGGGATTTCCAGCAGTGTTTCTCCTCTAGAACGCTGCTTCTCTGGTCAGCATGGTGGGCTTTGGCCACTTGTGGCTACAACCAGACGGTCAACTACGTCCAGTCGCTCTGGGAGCATGTGGAGCCCTCTAGTAACTTCACAGTCTACAACGGAGGAGCAGAGGCCCTCTCTAACCTGTTTGGTGAGAAAAAGCAAAGCAAAGATTTTGTCTTTTGCATAAACGTAGCCAGTGTGTTATACAAAAATTGTGTTTTAGTTTGTTCAGTTAACAGTCAGGCCCAGAAATAAGATTGCTACTTTTTAGTTACTGCTAAGATATCTGACACAAAAGTTAAACCGAGCACATTTCTGTTGATCCCACCAAGACAAGACAAAAATCCAACAAAACAAACCAAAACCAAGTAGTATTTTGTTAGTCTAAATAAATAAATGAATAAATAAAGTCATGTGCCCAGCAAATATTCTTTTCAGATTGTCTTTTTTGTAACCATAAAAAATAAATAATTCTCAATGTAGAAAGAGGTTAATTTTAACGTAAAAGTTGCCGTGGTTTTCCTGCACATTGTTGTAAATGCAGTTGCAGGAAAAAAGATGAAGTTGTGAAGTTGAATTTTCATTGGTTACTTTCATAATGTGCTGTATCCGCCAAAATGTTTCTTTCTTCCAAATACAAAATAAAAACTGATTTGTTTTTTTATCCTGAAATGCATATCTGGCAACCCAAAGACCAATACAAGTGAGCAAGTTAAACCGTATAATGGCACATCACATTAAATATCATAGATCTATATATAATATATACATCTGAGAGAGGTACTTGTGTAGTGTTGTTTGGTGTGCAGAAAGTCACTCAGTACTTTTAACACATATACTTTATCTACAAGTATGAGACTTGCAAAATATCAGAGAAGATATTGTAAACCTTTCCCTTTGTGGGAATCCAGCCATTGCCTCTGATTGGACGATGAAATAAAATGGGCTACTTTTATTTTCTTTTTTACATTTCTTTTTGGGCGGTTTTTGAATTGTCATTAGGCTGTAAAAATGTCTTAGACCTGGCAACCCTGCCTAAAAGTGACTCATATATTTTGAACATACCCAAATGGTTATTTTAAGGTTATTTCTGCAACCATAATAACCATAACTTTCCCAGAATGTTCTAAGAAACCTAAATTGCTGAGACATGCAAGCTTGAAAGATTCATCCTTGTTCAGTGTCTGCTCTTTTTCTCACCAAAAGTGATAACACGCTAATGGTTTAACCATTTTACTCGCTGTAAAACTGTCTTACAAATGGTACTAAATACATCATATATGTTAGCTACATTTTCACTATAATAAAAACGTACATTTTCATCATGCTACATGTGTGCTAAAACACATGCACGTTACATTAATAATATAAACTATAATCTGGGCTTTACCCTGCATTTGTTATTGCACCCCAGGGGCTGCGGCGGCATACGGTATCGGGTTATCCTCCGCAGACTGGTCACGCTGGGGTGAGATGGCACTCAGCGCTCTCTCTGCCCTGGAGGGTGGTGCTCTGTTCGCGATGGTCTTCAGCGGCAACATCTGGGTCTGTTACGGCGGCTACATCCTCTTTAAAAGCCTCTATATGCTGCTCATCACCATTGCCATGTAAGTGATATGACTTAATATCAGTGTTGAGAGTAACGCATTACAAGTATTGCAAGTTATGTAATAATAGTACTTTTATAAATAACCAGTAACGCATTACTTTTAAAAAAATTTGAGGTTTTTTTTTTTTATGTGATGGGAGTTACTTTTTAGTTTAATTACCTATGATAAAAAAAAATCTTTTGTGAGCTGTTTGGACAGAACTGTGTGTGGGTATAGTGTGTCCACAATCATATTGGTGTGATTTAAACACAATAAGTCTCTTTTTTAAATTTCCTGACGTTAAAATAGGATCTAAATCCCTCCCATTTTGAAGCCGACCACAACGTGACATAGGAGTGCGGTTTCCCTGCCCACCGAATTGATTGACAGCCGCATATTAACATGTCTCTGTAGTAACGCGTATAATCATATCAACAAGACAGGATGTGCGCAAAGCAACTGGGATTAAAAAGATCTGTTCAGCTCTCTGTGATCATCAATCATCATCAGATGTGATCAAGAATGAGTTTAACAAGTTTAAAATGCTTTTAAACAGTGCATGTTTGTAATCAATTACAGCGATTTTACCGCCTTTATCATCACAGCCGCATGTCAGTAGGATTATAAAAAAGGACGCTACAATTTGTGGATATAATATCAGGTTTATTTTGTACATTAACATAACGGATATCCATACAGCAGTGGATTTTAAAGTGTATCCTGTCACATTTGCCATGCAAAAACAATGCAAAGTTAAACGCGCGCACTGTGTGTGTGTAAACTTTGTAAGGACATTGTTTGTGACTCATTGTTGCAACTCCACAACACATCAAATAATCATTGGGAAAGTTCTTACTGTAGTGTTTCTCACAAATGTTATGTGAGATCTACTTCCTTCATGTCTGTCACTGTGCTGTTTATCTGATGCAGCTAACGTGGAGATTGAGGCACATTTTGACAGGCATGTGGGAACAGTGGGCAGAGAGAACCAGCTTTAAAGGCACAGGCAACAAAAATAGCCCCATGGTTTTTAGAGCAGAAAATCCAATATTCTGAAAGGTATAACACATAATCTGATGGGTGTTTTGAGCTGAAACTTTACAGACACATTCTGTAGACACAAAACACTTACCTTAAATTTTAAAAAAGGGGTAAAATAGGTGCCCTTAATAATTTTTTTTTTATTAAATTGCTGAACTAAAATTTATGTAGTCACAGTGAATCACGCACTCAAGGAGAGAATTTGTTCCTCGCGGGAACACAGAAACAAAGATGGCAGGCCAGAGCCTTAGATTTCTCTAATGGAGGTATTGGTATTCTCATTAGTTTGAATGCATTGAACAAAAACAGCTAAATGAAGGTGAAGCTTATACAGTGCATTATAAATTGCAGAGCTTCCCTATAAAAAAAACAGCCTTGAAAGTTCTGAAAGAGATCAAGCCTCAGCCAAGTAAGAAAAAGCAACTCAAAAGTAATGTAACCCATTACTTACCATAAAAAGTAACTAAGTAATGAAACTATTTACTTATTTGGGGAGTAACTCAATATTGTAATGCATTACTTTTAATGCAGTAACTTTCCCAAACATTGCTTATTATAAAGCCCTTATATAAACAGCTTAAATATTTATTTCTTAGTATGTATAAGACACTTCACTCAAAAAAATAAACATCTGTCACGATTTATATTTACAATTCACTTACTAGGAAAAATGGTTCTAAACAGTATCATCGTTTTCATAAGAATCCATAAATAACCAATCTTTGAAAGTGCTATATATGACCTTAAACATATTTTATTGTCATTAATAATAGTTTAAAGAGTATTTATTTTATTAATGTTATTATTATTATTAATATTAGTATTATAAATTATTTATTATTATCTGTATTTGTTAGCTAACACAGTTTAAATTAAAAACATGAAAACACATAGTAAAAACCCAAAAGTCTGTGTCAAAAGGGTGTAATGGTACACTGAAGTCATGGTTCGGTACACACCTCGGTTTTGGGGTCACGGTTCAATACAGGTATGCAGTACAACACTAATAATAACAAATCCCCAGTGCTTCCTTTTTCTTTTTATTTTGAACAGGCAGAAGTGTTTTATTACAATCAACTACAGAACTGAAAAGCTTCTTGTGATGCAAAAGTACGAAATAAACAGAATAATAAAAAAGAAAATTATAAACAATTAGCGCATAAACTCAGTAAGCTTCTAAACAGAAGGGGTAGGATTAAATAAGCATATGTTTTGTCTATTCCTTTTCGGACATGTTTTTTACATGTTCGAAATAAAGACTAATGTCTAAACGGTCTGTGATAGATTGGTACGAATACATATACCGTTACGACCCTAATGTTTCCGTTTTTTGTTTAGTTTTGAGTGAATTTGTAGCACAAGTGGCAGTGTTTAATAGCTTAAACAGTTATTAGCAAATACAATAATGAATTACTTAATAGGTTTTGACTATAAATAAATAAAATAGTGGAATAAACAAACAAACATTGGATGCATGTAAAGATCATGTTGCTGTGAAACGTCTTCACTCAAATCCTCTATTATTGCTTTATATCAGTCCTTATGAGTGTATTTTGGTAAAATAAGGTTATAAGAAATACACAAATGTGAGCTTTTTTCATTTGTTGAGGTAGAAACATGCATGTACATGTAGTGTGTTAAAAAGAAAGTGTGAATCTATGGGGTATATTTGAGATTTTTTGTGATTGTTATGCATAAACGAAAAAAGTAATAATTAAGAAATCTAAAAAATTGACACGGATCATAAATATCTGTTACTTACAGTGAAGAAGAGTGTTATCCTCAGCTGAACAGAGCTGATCAGACATTCTGTTAAACTAAAATCAGAAAAAACAACACATGAATGGAAGAAAACAAGTTACATTTTGAAATGTACAAACATTTTAGGAAATAATGAACTGACCTGCTGAGAGTGTTGTTGACAGTCTGATGGTTGAGCTCCAGAAAACCAGCAATGAGGTGCTTTCTGAGTTACGGATCAGAAAAATAAACTAAAATAAACAAAGGAGCATTTCTTCAGGACGATACAGCGCTAAACAGAACAGTTACTATGTTAGAGTGCATTGTTCAAAGGACATTGTCTCTGCAAAACCATTATTTAAAATACATCTCATTTTGTGTTTTATGTAGGTTTACACGACACAGGGTGACTGTGTAGAAAATAATTGCCGACAGGCCATTGAATTATTCAAAAAATCCTGCACAGCCGAGGTGGTGATGAAAATGTGGTCAAAACCTGCCTAAAACTTCTTTAGCTGCATGTGTGCTTCTCTGAAAAATGCTGATAAATCATCATAATAATGAAAGACAGCATAAGTGAAATGTTATAACATTGAATTATTTTTTACTGAATATAAGATATTGCTTCAAACTATCATAATTACCTGATGAACTCTCAGAAAAGGGTTCATTATCTTATCTGACCACTTGCCGTTTCACCTTAATTGCCATAATCTTAAAATAAAGCTTTTAACCACATGTAATGCTGACAATCAAATTGCAGGTCCATGTGTGCATGCTGAAACCTGACTATGACATTACAAATGTCACACAGTAGATAGAAAAATGCCAAGTAATGCTGGATTCAGGTGCAATTATTGGCTTTTATCAAATATAGTAATATAATAAAAATGTATCAAGGTTGCACGAACTACAATAATTAATCTCAATAACAATTAATAGCTTTTATTGACTGTAAGAAGCCAGAAAATGTATACTTAAAAAAAAATAATACAGGGCACCCAGACCAAATTAATTTTTTTTAGCAGTCACCGATATTATGAATGTGTATCCTACACAGAGGTGACATTTCTAACAATGTGTACTTCCAAACCCACCAAAACATAGCATTTTTTTGTTAAACCATAAAAAAATGAAACTGAAATAATTTAATAAATAAAATAAATAAAAACAAATTTATGGAGATTGAACTCAAAAAGACTTTGAAACCCATATTATGAATTTGTGTGACATTTCTAAAAATGTGTACTTCCAAACCCATCAATATTGAGCATTTTTTGTAGTTTTTTTAGTCAAAGCATTAAAAGAATAAAACAAAATAAATAAATAAAAACAGATTTTTGTAGATTAAACTCAAAAATACTTTGAAAGCCATATTATGAGTGTGTATCCTACACAGAGGCAACATTTCTAAAAATTTGTACATTCAAACCCATCATAATGTAGCATTTTTAGTAGTTTTTTTTTGTCAAGCTATTAAAAATAGAAACTAAATTAAATAAATACAAATAAATGTATGGAAACTGAACTCAGAAAGCCTTTAAAATGCATATTATGAATTTGTGTGACATTTCTAAAAATATGTACTTTCAAACCCATAACTTAGCATTTTTTGTCAAAGTATAAAAGAAAGCTAAATTAAATAAATAAAAAAATGTATCAAGACTGAACTCAGAAAGACTGACTTTATTTTTTAAACAATTATACCTAAAATATAATATATATATATATAAATAATGTTTTCACTTACTATGACAATCCTAAAACTAACAACAGATAGAGATTACACTTTCATAAAACAACTTTAGTCACTGATGGCACATTGGCTCAGTGGTTAGCACTGTCGCCACACTGCAAGAACATCTCTCATTCGAGCCCTGGCTGGGTCAGTTGGCATTTCTGTGTGGAGTTTGCATGCTCTTGCCATGTTTGTGTGGGTTTCCTCCAGGTGCTCTGTTTTCCCCCACAGTCCAAAGACATGTGGTATAGGTGAATTAAATAAGCTAAATTGCCTGTAGCGTATGTGTTAAATGCGAGTGTGTATGGATGTTTACCAGTACTGGGTTACGGTTGAAAGGGCATCCGCTGCATAAAACATATGCTGGATAAGTTGGCGGTTCATTCAGCTGTGGCGACCCCTGATTAATAAAGTCGTAAAAAAACGAACTTTAGTCACTGTCTTACTTTAAAATCAAGCACATCTAGAAATTCTTTAATTTATTTTAATAAAACTGTCTTAGACCTAAAAATCACAATTTTCTGATATCCAACAAAGCAGTATCATATAATCTCCAGTAAAATCTCCCATTAGGCCGTGTGTTGTGTTTCCACAGGTTTCAGATAGCGGCTGGGCTGAACATGGAGCGTTATGCACTTGTGTTTGGAGCAAATACCTTCTGTGCTCTGGTGCTGCAGACGATCATCACCTCAGTGGTGGTGGACAGCAGAGGCCTTGGTGTGGATGTTGTCACTCAGGTGAACTTACTCGACACACTTTACATAGCATTTACACAGTTACCGGCCACTTTATTAGGTATGGCTTACTAATACTGGGTTGGTATGACGTATGCCTTCAGAATGGCACAGATTTAAAGGGATAGTTGACCCAAAAATTACAATTACCTCATAGTTTCAAGCCTTTGAGTATCTTTCTTCTGTTCACCACAAAATAAGATATATTGTAAAATGCTTGTGACTGAAACCTATTGACTTCCATAGTAGGAAAATAATTACTATGGAAGTTAACGTGTGCCAGCTAGCAGCATTTTTCAGAATATCTTCTTTTGTGGTCACAGGAGAAAGATACTCATGAAGGTTTAAATCCACATGAGTAAATGAGGTCATTTTCATTTTTAGGTGACTATTCCTTTCACAAGGTGCTTGAAACACTGCTCAGCGATTTCGATTGAGATGATTTTCTGTAAACCTCATAAATGTTTGTGCATCGAAATATGAAAAGTAGATCAGCAGTTTCTAAAATAAGAAGACCAGCACATCTGGTACCATAAACCATGCCAGATTCACTTAAATAATCACCTTTCTTCCCATTCAGATGATTGGTTTGAACTAAAGCAGAATATTTAAACCACTTCTATTGACCTTATTCTTCATGTAGGAGCTGGTGCAGCCACTGGAATCATTTTTGGTTCAAGACTTTCAGTCTCATTCACTTCCACTGATATTTATTCATTAAAATAGCTTATGCTGCTTTATGTTGCAAAGTGATATTTTCTTATTATATTATTCTATTTTTATGTATTGTCATGAATGCACTTGTTTGTAAAGCAAGTAGTTTATTTATTTATTTAACATTTATTATTCCTTGTCTTTTTAAAATGTTAAAACAATTGCAAAATGAAGCACACTTCCACATCGCAGATTAAGGTCAATATGACAAAATGCACCAAGTTATTCCAATTTGATTGGCTAATCAGGGCTATATTCACAAAACAGCTTAAGGCTAAAAGTAGCTCCTAACTTGCAGATTTAGGAGAAAGCTTCAAAGTAATAGGCATGTCAGTCCAAAAGTCTTCTAAACCTTTGCTCTACAAGTATTTCATGAAGCAATTATGCAATAAACTGGTGACCAAAATGAGCTTTTAAAAGGTTACTGCATTAATTGCGAATCTATTCCCATACAGTAAGAAATGTGTTTTTAAAGATATATTTTTAATAAACTAAAATATGACTAAAGCCATTATATGCTCTGCAAATACAAACTTGGTCATTTTGACATATTTCTGAAAAATATTTAAAAGCATTTAAAAATGTATTTGCTCAAATATTTTATAAGAACATACATTAACTTGTAAAACTGTAAATAAATAAGCGTATAAAACTGGATATAAATTCTGGAGATTTCTTGAAATTTCTTTAAAATCTAAAATTCTACTTTTTGTATTATTATATGTTAGGCACCTAGGGCCTGAGAGTAATGCAATTTCGATTCTCTGTATGTCCTGTACATGTGGTTGAACTGACAATAAAGCTGACTTAGACAATACTTAAGCCACATACCTACTTTGTAGATATCAGAGAACTATTAAACTTATTAAAACAATGCAGTATATGGCACTATTAAAGGCAAAGAACATCACTTAGCCTGCATTTAATTTATTTTTATTATTATAATAATTTGCTCTACAAAGTTCTGATAATTAATCTCTGAAGGAGACCCCATCAGCAAATCGCTGTGTGCATAGTTGGTAATCATGCTGACATAATCTATAGTGACATATGGAATACTGCTTCCAGGTCCCAGCCGCTACTCATTTGAATTGAGAAAATACTCATTTATGACCACTTTTTAGTCATATCACACATTACAGTGAATTTTATATCAAATCATGGTGTACACAACAATCTTGATGCGTCACAGACACCAATATTTTAACAATTAAAAAAAAAAGTAATCCCTTTCTGGCCATCAGATATTAGGCATGGATAAATATATTGCGATTTTTCGAAAGTATTACATTGCTTGTAACCATTTATTATTACCATTTGTTGGGTCTCCCCATACAGTTTGATAGAGCGCTTGGACCCGGAAGCCACTTTGCTTGATGTCACTCTTAACAAGCGAATAGCAACAAGGTCAACCCCTCACTTATACTTATCTTAAAACTTCTTTATTATCCTTATTAAAGGTTAATCTCAGCGGCTTTGTGAATAGTTTTAAGAGAAACTCGTTTACAGCCATTTAGGAGAACTCTTTTCTAAAGATAGGCCCAGATATTTACATTAATGAAAAGTGGTGCTGAATAAAGTGGCCAATGAGTGTACAGCAGGTCAAAAATCATCTTCATTGCTAACAAAAAGCATGATAAACTTACTAAATTTATATGATCATTGACATAACCTCAAAAAGCTAAAAACCTGTTTGTTCTTGCCATTTGTCTTGCAGTTCATCATCTATGGGGCGTATTTTTCTGTCATTGCAGTCATTTTCTTCCTGCGGGGTCTGTATACCACAATGTGTCGGAAACCTGAGACTGAAGCATCGAGAGAAAACTTAGAAGAAGCTTTTAAAAACGAGGCACAGATTGTTACTGAAACTAAATTATAAACAGGCAAGAAATTGAAGTACATTTGATTAATGAATGATCAGAAGGAAAGCATCCTTTTTAGATAAAATTATTTTTAATATATATAGTATATATATTTATTTATATATATATATACATTAACTTAGATTTCTGTAACATAAGTGGTCTTGGGTCAAAGTCTAATGAGTTGACATCCAAAAAGAGTCTTCAAAACTCTTCATAACGGAGAAAAAAATGTTTTTCTTTTTTGCATCATTCTCAAGAACTCCAAAAGCACAAAAAGGCGACACTAAAAAGGTCCAAAAGGATTCCACATTCTTGCGTAATGTTATTCACAGCATGGCGGACGTTGACGCCGTGTATGCAGCATGTGTTTTGTGTGTTAGAGATACAAATACTGATATGCACAAAGACCTAAAATTGAGCAATTTCTATAAAAGAAATATATACAGAATTGCAGCATTAACATGAATCGGGAGGTTTGCAATAACTTATTAAATCTGCAGCATGGTGCAGATGATTTCCAGCCCAGGCCAGTTCACAGGAATGACAAAAGGAGCTAAAAAGTTAAAAAGAAAAAGGAAAAAAGAGCTCCTTTTCTCTGCAACATGTTTTGTTTTCTGTGTCAATGGATCAGGATCGTGTATTTATTCCACTGGTGTCTTTTTTCAGTCTTCTGTTTTTAAAATTGAATAAAAAATCCCTCAGAAAAGTCATGTTTTTTTTAAAGCTACTTGGGAAACAAAACAGTGCAAGATGTGCGGTCGAGCCGCAGGTCGGCTGCCGCAGGATAATTGCGCGCTATAAGAAGGGGTTTGTGGTGGAACCTCCTGCAGGAAACTGTGCTGCTGGCGCCCCCGCCTGGAGGAGAACGGAAAGAGGAAGATATAAATGTAATGAGGACACAAAAAAATTCCTACAGATATAACATGGCAGATAACACACCTAGAATACAGCAGAGATCTACAATTAGAAGGAATTACATTTGGATTTAATTAGTAAAATAAATAAATGAAATCCATTTTCACACTGTAAAAAAATATATATGTTATAAATTATTTAAAAATTTGAACAAAAAAATTAATTACAATTTATACAGTTTTAAGAAATTAAATGACCATAAATATAAACAGACTCAATTAACATGTGAACAACAATTTAAACTTAAAAGAAAATAGAGGAAATTAATAATATTATTATTTATAATTTGTTTTATTTTATGTATGTGTTATTGCAAATCTTGTGTTGTCAATATTTTGTCAATATTTATATTGCAATGCTAATTCTGTATTATCATTAATATAATTATTAATTTTAATTATTTACAATCACTTATGACTTAACAGATTTAGTGTAACAACATTATTTGCAAAATAAATGTTAATTTAAATGTTAATTTGACTGATTTGTACATTGCATGTTATATATATTTCATAAAATATACAAGCAATTTTAAATTTATAAGTATTATCTATATGTTCACATTATTCTTATTTTTGTAAAAATACAAGGTAATTCAAAAACAATACCTCAACCTTCAGGTTGATGTCACTCGAGTGTCTGGAGGGGTCATATTGAACATCTATGAACTTGTTTTCTACAAGTACTCTTCATATTAATAAATTATCATGTTTCTTTGATTAAATACAGGTTTGTCAAAGTTGTGCTATTTTTTTTTTTTAAATCACCCTGTATGATATTTGTAAATATTATAAGAAGCATGTGAATAAAAAAATAAGGCAAAGTGTACACATTAAAAATATATAAAAATAGCAGTGAATATTTGATCAATTTTATTTTGATATATTTATTAATACCTGATTTATCTTCATAATGAAACTATACTCTTCGCAACTAACAATGTGAGAAAATTAAATAACGACTGGCAATATCGTTTGTAATAAATGTAGGCTTAAAACACTTATGACAAATTATTACCATTCATAATTATCAATAACAAATTTGTTAAAACAAACAAAAATATCATACAAATAAAATAAAGGAGTATCTAATAAACATATGGAATACTTTTTTTAAATAAACATGTTGCGTAAACACATTTTGAAAACATGTAAACGTATACGACACGTAACCTTTTTTTTTTTTTTATCATTGCAATTATGCAAAAAGTGGAGTTAACGCACCAAGAAGGGATTATTGGTTACTGCTGGTCCCACCATGTTCTGTCCAAACGGAGTGACTTTACCCTGACCAAAAGCAGCAAAACCTCCTAAACAACAAAGAGAGAGAAAACATCTGAATAGAAAATAATGGTATTAAATAAAAAAAAAAATTCACTAAATGTACTGCTAGGATCATGGAATGACCTGTAAACCATCAATATAATTGGGTTAAAGGGGTTGATCAAGTGTACCGTTGGGTTGTTGAGGATAAGCGTGTGGCTGGTTGAATGGCTGTCCAGGAAAGGCCTGCTGGAAGTTTCCGCTGAAGCTGGTGGGAAGGTTGTAGGCAGCAGTGTTTCCAAAGCCAGTGGGCATACTCATAGACGGAGGACCGAAAGAGGCTGGAGGACACACAGAGCTGAGCGTTAAACATCTACCATCCTTAAATACAACTGACATCTAGTGAAGTTTTATTTCAGATGATCTAAATCATGTTTGCAGATCAACCACACTTCAAACAGTCTAAAAATAAGCACTTAGAAACAGTGTTCTGTATCGGGATTTGAAAACACAAATTAAATGTTAAAACACAGAGTAAACCATTAAAGAGCAGCTGAAATGCCAATTTTTTGATTGATTGTTATATTTTTTTATTGAACAATCAACATCTGAAAATATATATAAATAAAATAAAAATAAATAACAATAATAAATAAAATAAATACAAATACAGAAAAAACTAATAATAACAAAACATATACATACATACACATTTACCTTCACTCAATCCACATCTAAGGTTTTTAAATCATTAAAGAATGCAATAAATAGTTTTTTGCCATTTTAAAAAAACTCCCCACCTCTGATATTGTATTTAATTTTCTCAAGTAAAAAAAAAAGACCAAATCTTTGAGCCACAATGAAATAAAGGGAGGTTGTGGGGAGGTCCAAGACAACAGTATTCTGTGCCTAGCGAGAAGAGATGCAAAAGCCACAATGTCAGCATGTCTCCGGTTTAAAGGTTGACACTGAGAGGGAACACCAAAGATCGTGATTAAAGGGCAAACAGCTAACTTGACCCCCAAAATAGGAAAGATTTTTAACGCATTTATGAACATAATTAAATAACTAATTTCTAATAGCTGATTTTTTTTATTTTTGCCATGATGACAGTACATCATATTTTACTAGATATTTTTCAAGGTAAGAAACTAGCATTCAGCTTAAAGTGATATTTAAAGGCCTAACTAGGTTAATTAGGCAAATGATAGTAATTAGGAAAGTCGTTGTATAACAGTTTATGGTTTGTTCTGTAGAAAATCGGAAATAAATATTGTTTAAGGGGTCTAATATTATTGACCTTAAAATGCTAAAAAAAAAAATGTATATATTTTTTTCCCCTTTTCTTTTTTTCTGCAGTTTGGAATGTAGCTGTCCTTCAATGTAAACAGTTTGCTAATTTAAATCAAAATGAGTGCATAATAAATAAAGAATAAATAAAATAAAGGAATAAGAGAACAGTTGACTGATGGAAGGGTTTACAAAAGTTAAGCTGCAAATTTATTCAGAGTAAGGAACTGTATTGAAGTCTCTGAAGAATGACTGTAACATTAAAAGCATATTCTCAGAAAATTAAATTTATTCACCATCTGATGCATTTGAAGCTATTGTACAGGACTCCAAACACAACATCAGGACACTTAAAATACCATTTGACAAGCTCTTTAATGGATGGTTCACCTGCAAATGATTATTGTTCCAATGTTGTATTGATTCTGCTCATGCAAAAAAAAAAGAAAAAGAAAGAAAATTCACAAACTGGTCTCACAGAGATTGCCTTTTATTCAACGTATGATAAGGTTTGTTGAAAAATAAAGAGACATTTTACATATTTTTTACTGAAAACACGTGTTTCACTGAATGACTAAATTGTTCATTTTTGGGTGGACTATTACTTAAACAATTTACTTATTTTCAGGAATCAAACTATCCACTCAAAGTCTTTTTGAAGAGGTAGGGAAAGTTATTATTTTTATTTAATAAGAAAAACTCAAAAAACATGAGCTGAAGAATCAAACACAATATAGGGATAGTAAATAGGGACATGCTGACTTTAAAGGACTATTTTTATCCTGCATGCAGAAATCAGAGAAACTAAATCTGATGAAATGTGAAAATCTTTTCAGCAGAAAAAGAAAAGACAATACAAAAGGAAAAATAACAATAATAACCAACATTTTCCAGCTCTGTTATTGTTATGTAGCATCAACGAGGCTAATTATCATTTATGTATATGCAGCTATGAAAAACACTTGCTAACTTTTATTTTCCCTGAATCACCAATTCATGATCTGTGAATGTTTGAGTAAATTCTGTTTATTCGACAGATGATGACATTGCTTCTAAATTAAAAAAGAAAAATCAGGTGCCATGTTTTCATTATATTCAGTTTTAACCCTACAATATTTTTATTTGAAATTTGGAAGAATTGTAATCAGACAATCACAAAATAATTATCTCTCAAATCCATGCATAATAAATCTAGTAAATTCAGAGAAACTAAACATTTTCAAGTGGTCTTTAAATATAAATATTCCATATATATATATACACACACACACACACACACACACACACACACACACACACACACACACACATATATATTTTTTTTTTTTACATATGCATACAACACACACATGCACATACACACACTCTCTTGAAGGTTTAAGACCAGTATATATTTCTTATAAATTAATATTTTAACAAAAATGCAATAAATTTATCCTTAAATAAATAAAATACATCATTTCAAATTCCACAAAGGACTAGATTAACGATGCAAATAAAATCAGCATTGCCATCACATTTTAAAATATAGTAAAAAGGAAACAGTTCTAATAAAATAACATCAATATAGTCAAATGTTTTGTGTAAAAAAAGCATTCAACTGATTTCAAAAACATTTAGAAAATCATAGTGATCCCAAACCTTTGAATGAAAGCATTTTTATATGACAAAACATCAAAACAAAATGGCATTTCGTGAAGTCAGGTTAGTAATTTTTCATTCGCTTGCAGATGCCACTTGGTTTGATATGTTGTTTTTGAAGAAATACACTTATAAGCGGCCACTGTACACATATGCATTTGTATAAAAAGATCACTAACATGAACAAAATAGATCACAAAGAAAAAAAACCCACAACACTCTATCTGGGGTTCAATCACCTCAGATGAACACAACACAAGCAGACCCTTCTTTAAGTGCACTGTTCATCCAAAACCATTTAATCTAAATCTGTATGAGTTTAATCCTTTGCTGACCGTAAAAAGAAGATAGTTTGAAGAATGTTGGAAACCTGTAGCCATTGACTTCATTAGTATTTAGTTTTATTCCTACTAAAGACATTAATGGCATCCGGATTTCCAGCATTCTTAAAATTAGTTATTAATAATTTTTTCTCTTTAAAAGGATCAAAAATGTCGGATGAGCACAGACCTTTGGTCAGTGTAGTTTGTATTAAGCTTTTAGCCTACAATCAAACCCAAGATATGGAGAAAATGAGAGAAAAACAGAGTCGGACGTACCAAAGTGGGCCGCAGGGTAAGAATGACCCGGCAGGGGTCCTAACATGTCTGAACAGCATGTCAAGGACACAACCAAACAAAAAACATCAGTGGCAGTGCACTCGGGTTTAGGCTCTCTTTCACTTTTGGCCTACATATAAAATTAATGAGATATGAAAAAAAAAAAAAATCTGCGTCTTATTCACAATTAACAGAAGACGCCTTTCCTTCCTGCCTTTTTTCCTTCTCTGTTTGGATCGCGAACACACACAAACATTCATCCGCCGCAGGGATGTGGAGACCCACAAATCCCTGCAGCGCCTTTGTATCTCGCATGTGAGAGCGATCTCAAGCTGTTAGCTCCTAGCATGGATACTGGGGGTATCTGACCCACTTAAAACTCTTCACAAAGCCCTCTGGTGTGTTAAATAAATAATGAGACACAAAACAAGATCTGCTTCTCGAGGACAATGGCTGCTGTGAAATGAAGATTCTCTGTGATGAAACGGTGGGTTTGATCATTACACTCGTTTAAATGGTGAGATGTGGCAGGAAAATGTGAACTCTGCCCATACCTGCTGCTGCAGCTACACCCATTCCAGGTATTGCTGCTCTCCCATTGGCTTGGAACGGGTTAGTGGGAGTCGCCTGTGGAGCCCCAGGAGCGATGAATGGATTCGTTGAAGGCCCTTTAACACACATGACGTGATGAATCGTGATTTCTATGTGTGTGTGTGTGTTTGTGTGTGTGTGTATTTATGTATATACACTCTATTTAAACCCAAATTGGAATAAATATGGACTAAGCCAAACATTGGGTTAAATTTGGTCATATTAATTTAGTCTGTATTACACACAGAATTGGGTTGAAAAAAATACAGATGTTTTAGTGTAGTACTATAAAGAAAATAGCAAAACAATGTGTCACCATTCCTCTTGAACCATTTTATAAATATTTAATATTTATTTCTTAAACTGAGAACAATTTATTCTTGCTGATATGTGTTTATTATAAGCCAAGCATATTATAGCACTTCATTGGAATGAAATTGGAGACAGCTTAAGAAAATAAAACTGAACTTAAAATAATGTTAATTATTAAAGACAAATACTGTGCTTTGAACATGGGAAAACAACAGGGTTACATATAATGGGGTAGGCAGGACAAAATAAAACCTTAACTATCAGAACTAAGCACTAGAAGTCCTTTTATTTTTATTAACGATGCACTAAATTTTTGGGTCACTGAAAATGATCATGTACATGCATGGATATACGTATATATTTTTTATTGTGCATGTACAGTTAAAGTCAGAATTATTAGCCCCCTGTATATTTTTTCCTAAATTTCTGTTTAATGAAGATCATTTTTTTCCACACATTTCTAAACATAATAGTATTAACTAATATCTAACTGTTTTCTTTTATCTTTGCCATGATGACAGTACATCATATTTTACTAGTTATTTTTCAACATACTAGTATTCAGCTTAAAGTGACATTTAGATGCTTAATTAGCAAGTTAGAGTAATTAGGCAAATCATTGTTTAATGATTGTTTGTTCTGTAGAAAATCAAAAACATATATTGCTTAAGGGGGGCTAATAATAAATTGCTTAAGGGGGCTAATAATATAAGGGCTAATAATATAAGAAACAAATAAAACTTTCTCCAGAAGAAAAAAATATTTTTGGAAATACTGTGAAAAATTCCTTGCTCTGTTAAACAATTTGGGAAATATTTAAAAAAGAATTCACTAATTTACAAGAGGGCTAATCATGTTGACTTCAACTGTATATTTGTATAAATATTCTTTTCTTGTTGATAGTATGTATATGAATGCATTTGTGTTAGGGGTGTGACGAGATGCCTTCCCCATGAGACGAGACTGGGCTCACGAGAACGAGACGAGATTTTTACACTATTTTTAAGAAATCTTCAAGGATGAAATGTATAAATGGAAAATAGTGTTTTATTCAACTGGGAAAAAACCCCAAAAATCGCAAAACTACTTAGGTGCTTTCTTTAAATCAACTTGTAATGAATGTTATTTTACTTCTATTTTAATGAATTATACGCAGTGATGGACATGCAAACACTGCTAAATATTTTGCTAATAGCCTATGTGAAATGAAAATAATCTTTTTATATATAATTTTAAATATTAGCAAAATATTTGGTAATTATTTTGCTAACATTGTGCTTTTTTTCAAATATTTATATATGTAATATTGTGCTTTTTAAAAAACATTGTAATGAATGGTATTTTATTTATATTTAAATGAATTCTGTCATAAATGACATGCAAACACTGCTAAATATTTAGCTATAAACTCTACCGACTGGCTTCTCCCCTGTAAAATTTCACATGATATATCAAACTTCCACACACTGAAACAAATATATGTAATTTTGTGTATTTTTTAATTTAATAAATGAGTTTCACTTTTATTTAGCAAGATTTCATTCAGGTCCCGTGACTCACTCTGAGCTACTGGATGCGATCATGCGAATATGAAGGACTGATAGGAGAGTTGTTTTAATGGAGTTTGATACCGCACGCAGAATGAAAAAACAAATTTAGCTTTTCCCGGTCAGTATAAACGAGTGTAATGTGATGATGATGTAAGGATGAGTCTCCAGGAGTTCATTCAGTGAGTGTGTGTGTTTGTTTGCGTGCGCTTAGAGATGTGTGCGTCTGTGGTGCTTGACTGACTCGCTAGGTGTGTAGGTACTGTCGCAAAATGCGGCTAAAAGTCCTTCACTGTGTTAATCGTTTGATTACGCCGTTTACATATCTGCACTTCAATAATGCGACTAAAATAGGAATACTCCATGTCTTAATTCCATTTGTGTTTACGACGATTATGCCTTTCAGCATATCTGAAGTGCTGTTCCATTGCATGGATACGAACCATAATGTGTGAGGCTGTAGTTGTAATCTATGGTGGATGTGGCACCTGCTGAACTCCGGCGAAAAAAGCGGTTACGTCACACCCGCCCACCCAATCGAGTGACAAGCGCAACTCTGAGGCCAGCCTGGGTTGCCAGGTGTGTGCAAAGCACTTTATTTGCAGATCAAATCCAATCTTTCCTCCAATCGTCAATGCTAATTTCACTCTCACGCTCCATCATAACATCACAACTCACGTGACAAGACAACTTTTCACCTCGACGAGAAATCTCGCTGCGATTTAATCTCGCGAGATCTCGTCGTACGAGATCTTGTAACACCCCTAATTTGTATGTCTGTTGCAGGCTTGTGTTATAATGTTATTCCTATTAAAAGCAATAAAATGCATATCTTTTAAATAATCCACGTAGATGTTTACCTGCAAAACCCTGAGGGATGTTGGGTAAACCCTGTTGTGCTTGAGCAGGAGGAACAGCTGAAGAGGATCCATAAACAGCCCTAAAACCAACAAGAATGAGAGTTCAAAATGACATAGTAAAAGGTGTTAAGAGAAAAATAGAAAAGCTTGTCTTTACAGTCTCACCCTTGTGCTGTGCTGGCCGTTTGGTAGCCGCTCACATTTGGCACTGAGGGCCCGAAGACATTGTCCAGGTCAGCGAAAACAGCGTAGCGATCGCCACCCAAAAGAGCAGCCTGTGGAGGTGGAGGACCCACACCTGCTGACGGAGGAGCTGAACTCGGACCTGTGGACAGACCAGTGCTTATTTTCAGCTATTATTTGTGAAAAAAAAAACACTATGCATTTATGAAGTGTGCTAAACACAGGTGAGTGGGCTTGACAAATCACCTGTAGAAACACTCTTCACTCCCCTCCCAAAAAACACTAGTATTTAATTCTCTGAGTACTAACAGTTCCTTTGTATAATTAGCACTTCGTGTGTATTGCCTCTGTGTTGATTTGCTAAATGTCTCCTCAATTATAAGTTGCTTTGGCCAAATGTAAATGTAAATGAATACGCACCTCAGCACTGTAACATTTATGCTAACACATTAATGGACAGCACTTTAAAATAATATCTAAAATTAATTATTTATTATCGTTCATTCATTTTCCTTTAGTTCCTTATTTATCAGGGGTCGCCACAGCGGAGTGAACTGCCAACTATTCCAGCATATGTTTTACATAGTGGATGCCCTTCAAGCCACAACCTAAAACTGGGAAACACCCATACAGTCTCACACTCTTACATTACGGCCAATTTAGTTCATCCAATTCACCTATAACGCATGTCTTTGGACTTGTGGGGGAAACCAGAGCACCCAGAGAAAACCTATGCCAACACAGGGAGAACACGCAGACAGAAATGCCAACTGACCCAGCCTGGACTCGAACCAGCAACCTTCTTGCTGTGAGGCGACAGTTCTAACCACTGAGCCACCACCATTTTTTGCCATTTATGAGTTTTCCAGCATCAAAAATGAAGTGTAATATGGATTTACATTAGCCATTTTTACATTAAAATTACTCCTTCAAAACACTACAACCATTTCTCAGCAAGAACTTTTGATATCACTTTATTTTGATGCTCCCTTTAACGGATTTTGTTAAATTTAAGTTAAATTTTATCTACATGCCAACTAATTCTCATTAGATTATAAGTAGACAGTTAAATTGGGGTTAGGGTTAGCGTAAGCTGACATATACTTGCAAAGTTTCTTATAGTCAGTTATAGGAGCATATCAACAGATATTAAGCAGACAGTCTACTCAAATGAGAATTAATTGGCATGTAGTTGAGTTTTTAATCTTTTTGAAATTCAGCTTTATTCTTTCTATTAATGTAAGCCGCAAGGGGCGACACATTGGCTCAATGGTTAGCACTGTTGCCTTACAGCAAGGTCACTGGTTTGAGCCCCAGCTGGGTCAGCTGGCATTTCCGTGTGGAGTTTGCATGTTCTCCATGTGTTCGAGTGGGTTTCCTCCGGGTGCTTCGGTTTTCCCCCACAGTCCAAAGACATGCGGTATAGTGTAAGTGTGTGAATGAGTCTGTATGGATGTTTTCCTGTACTGGGTTGCAGCTGGAAAAGCATCCGCTGTGTAAAACATATACTGGATAAGTTGGTGGTTCATTCCGCTGTGGCAACCCCTGATAATTAAAGGGACTAAGCTGAAGGAAAATGAATGAAAAAGTCAAAGATAATTTTCAATGAATATATATTGTGCTGATTGCTGATGAAACATTATTTTGCCATTGTTTTCATTCTTTCCCTAAAGTTATCTGAAAAGCTGAAGTAGACACTTTGCTTGCATATAATACCTTTAACCTTTATACATTTAATTGGAAATTTAACAATGATAAAGTAACAGTAACAATTTAAGAAAATAATTGAACCCTTTTGAGGATTCTTTGATCAATACAGAATTCAGAAAAGCAGAATGTGGTCAATAAGGAATAAATACACCTTTAAAATATATATCGAAATAGAAAACAATTAGATCACAGGTGTCAAACTCAGTTCCAGGAGGGCTGCGGTTAGTTTAGTTCTAACCCTAATTATACACATCTGATCCGACTGAGTCCTTTAGGCTTGTTTAAAACCTACAGGTAAGTGTGTTGGAGCATGGTTGAAACTCAACTGTGCAGGGCTGGGGCCCTCCAGGAACTGAGTTTAACACCCCTGTTTTAGATAAAAACAAATTCAGCCTCTTTAAGCATAAGAGACTTCTTTCAAAAACATAAAAATAGTAATTATGTAAAACTTTTGACTAGTCATTTTATATATCATTGTATTTAATTATATTACTTCTCTTGTTAACAAAAAAAAAATAACAATCCCTAGTATAATTCACTACTTAATGCAAAATCATGCAGTCTGTCATGACAAGCACCTTAAATATGTTTTGAATTCTTGTGCTTTGTTGTTGCACACAACATTTCACAGAAAAATGATTCAACATTCAAAAACGAATGTTTCACCCATAGTCAGGATAAGCTACAAATGTACCTTGCTCAGGTTTGGAGCCGAACATGTTGTCCAGGTCGGCGAGAGCTGCATATCGGTCTGCAGGGACACTCATTGTATCCGCTTTATGCACGTCTCCCACTGAGTTACTCTGGCTGGAGCTGAATGAGGCGAAATCAGCACTGCACGACTTGTGGAAGTTATCGAAATTCGCAAAGTTGGCATTAGCTAGTCCTGATGAGCTACCTGTGGAAAGGAGAAAAAAGATACCAAATACATGAAAAAAATTTGAAGATATTAATTAGCAATATCCCCTCTAACTTTTGTTGTCATGCTTGTCGAATACCTAGACTATTTTCATTCTTCATTTGAAGCGCTCTCTTTTTTAACAGAATTTTAAAACAGTAGTTCTGGCACACTGTTTCTATTGTGAGACTGCTTATTTAATATAAAACCAAGATCATGCTTTTGTAAAATAAAAATACATTTAATAAATTTTACAAAAACATTTATATTATCATTAATTCAATATTTAAAGGTATGGTATGCATGTTTGCCACTGGAAAGCGAGTATTTACAACAAACAAAGTAGTAGTTTGATATCGAGGTGACTGAGTGAAATCATGGGAGTTGTCGTCTTCATTACATCCTACGGGACTCCGTAGAAATCCCATTCATGGATGAGCTAAACCAGTGATTCGCAACCGGTGGGCCTCAGCGATCCTGCAGGTGGGCTGCAAGATAACTTAAATATTATACTATAATTATTTGATTTCATTATTAAATATGTCATATTAAAATGATCAAAGTAATGGCATTTCCTGTTTTCTGTGATTGATTACTTAGAACTCGATGCAAAAACAGCCTCATTGTTAAATACAGACATAACTGTAGCTTAAACTTCCAACCGTTGCACGTCAACTAGAACTACATTCTCAGTTGTAAAGGTAACGATGTTTAGAGTTAAAGCCTAATAACCAGCTCATGCGTGCCTCACATCTGCGACTCGTACTGTATCAGAGTCGCACAAGTCTGTTAAATCACAAACTATGCGCGCTCTTTTTAAGTGAACACATTAAAATATCTACATAGTTGTCCAAATGAATGCCCTGCGAGTATTTTATAATGTACGTGCGCATGTACAGGAGGGTCTAGCGAGGCTCTGTGATGTTTCAGTGGTGAACAGCTGGTCACTGTCATAATATCCAGCTGCTATACTAATGATATACAACTATATGAATAGTAGAATTAACTAGCAGCAGCTGTTTTTTTGCCATTCCCTGTCGTCCTGTCAGGTTCATTTTTTAAAGACCCAAATACTTTGCAGTTGTATAGAATAACTGGAAAAAAATTCAAAATTCAGATCATTTCAATCTGTGTGTTTAAATATATAAATAAAACATCAAGTTAAATTTTTTATAAAATGCTGTAGAAAGATAAGAGGCAAAGAAGGTAAAATAAATGTTTTGCTACTAAATAAAGGTTTAAAATAAGCATGTTTTTAGACAATCAGTGTAAGACGAAATGTCAGGTTGGGCCTTTAAAATATTTTCGCAGAAGGAGGTGGGCCTTGAAGTGAAAAAGGTTGAGAACCCCTGAGCTAAACTATTTAAGTCTTATTCTCATGGTAGTACGGTTAAACACCATGAAGCAAAAGGATTGCTGAAACAATTGCTGATGAGAGATAAACATGAAGCAGCACTAAAGCAGCTGAGCTTTTATTATTCCACAGCTCACAGCCTATGGTCGTGACCACCTGGATAAGCAGCAGCACTGTTTTATCAGGCTAAATAAGGTTCTGTATTAACACGGCTCTGTGTAGTCTAATACAATGCTAAACATATTGCGGCATCTTTGATGCTTCACTGTTTTCTATAAAACCAAAGCAGAAATCGAGGGTGTTACATTGTCTCTGGATTTGAACATTCTTCAAAACATTCAATACACAAGTCGGCAAAATATATAACACTGTTTTTTTATATTTTAAAACAAATATCTTAAATATTGTGCCTTTAATATATTAAACTTGTTTTTTTAACATGACAGCTTATGCATTAATCACAGGAATTACATGTTATGTTTACAGTACAACTGAACGTGATACAAAATGCTAAAATAATCCACACATTCACAGTAATTTCCAATTCGCTCATTTTCAAGCAACACCAGAAATGCACAGCTAAGAGGAAACACTGACTGAGCGTGTCCTTCAAATCAGAGAGACATCCCAGAGGAATTCCTGATGAGTTATTTGAGGAAAATCAGATTTTACACTACATCATGGATGTGTCACAAGTAAAAAAAAAAAAAAAACACCAGCAAATTAATAGGAGGGGTAGTGTATGCACAGAAGACACATACACATGCACACAAGCTGAGACTTACTGTGCATGGCCAGTGGAGGCAGCGATGAAGTAAACTCGCCCACACTGCGACTAAATGGGAGACTGTTGTACACTGAATGTACGCAAAGGAAATAAGGAAATGACAGCGCAGGAAAGTTAAGAAAAGCAGGTAAGAAGAAAGGTAAAAGAAAGGAAACTTTGAGACATACACTACCTTTGTTACCTTTTGCTCATCGAGGTTGCATTTATTTGATTAGTAAAAACTACTACTGAGACATATTAAAGCATTTCAGCATTTTATCTGAAAGAATTATACTTAGGACATTCTACCAGAAATGCACATTATCTGTCCCTGAAATAAAAACATAAATACAGTGAATATAAGGTATTTCATCCCAAGAAATGTCTAAAACGGACTGATGGTTGAGTTCTGTGAGTTGTTCTGTAAAGGAATATGTCCTTTATTTGGTTCTCAGATTTTTTCTTTTTTAAAAACACTTTACAAATTTACAATCCCTGTTATTGTCCTTGTCCTCAGCCCAATTGAACGGACAGCTTTAATAGTTTTGTTATGTTAAAAACTGTTATTTAAAAAAATATATATACTTCAAAAATAGTTATCATTTACAGTAATTGATTTAAAAAAAAAATGAAATTATAAAAAAACTGACAGAAACATAGGTACAATTGTAAAATACAATTTATTTGTAGAATTATAACTAAATTCTACAAATAAATACTATTTTACAATTGTACCTATGTTTTAGTTAGTCCTGTCATATTAGCATTAAATTTAACATAAAATGCGTGTAATACACTTTTAAGGCTATGACTGAAAGGAAGTGACATCATTTAACGGAGAAGCTGACTGTAATCAAGGATGCATTCTATCACTGAATTGTATGATTTTATGCTTGTTTTTGTATGTTTTTTTGAGTAGGAAAAGCTTAAAAGTCAGGCCCTGTTACATTTTTTCTAAGTGAAAATGTACGTTTCCGGTAGAATGTCCCAGACTCCCAATTATACCGTGTACACAAAGCTCAAGTGTCTTTACAATAAAAAAAGGTTTATGATAAATTATGACAATAACGCAGTCCTATTACTAGCAGAAAAGCAAAAAAAAAAAAAAAGCTAAAAGCAGCAGTAGTATTAATAATAATAATAATAAAATGCTTAAAACTTAAGATAATAAAAAAACGGTGATTGGTGTTAATAAAAAAGATATTAACAAAAGAAAATGAATTGGGAAAAGCTTTAGTATAAAAATTGTACTTAATTGAAAAGGGATCCTGAAAAATCGCGGACAAAATAAAATGAAGGGCTTGCTATGATTATTAATATTGATAATAGTTGAGCAATTATACATTTTCATTACATGAATAAAAAAAATTAATAATAATAATAATTTACAAATTTTTTTTATTACAAAATAATTATTATTTGTCATATTTTATCTATTTAACGCATCCTTGCTAAAGAAAATTTCACTTTAACATATTCAAGAAATTTTTTTGAAGAAAAATAAGCCAAGCTAAATCAGGGTTCCCACGCTTTCATGAACAGCAAATTCAAGCACTTTAAAAAAATCATTAGTTTGCAGCTTTGTAATTCACAACCTAGCATACGAAGCACCATGAAATCTTTACTGTACTAATAATTCACTTAATACTTACATTTAAAATGAAGGAGTAATGTATTCAATACTGGTAAAATTCAAATATTGATAAAATCATTCCATTATTTCAGCATTAGTGTTTCGGTCAGTTGTACAAGAATTATGTAAGATTTTTAATGTAAGAATATCTCAGTTCTTTCTGTTCTGCTTTTGACAATTAAGTATAATTGTTAAAATAAAACCATACACAAATTTAATTCAAGCACTTTAAAGAACCTACGTTTGTTTTTAAGTACTTTCCTGGCCTTGAATCCATGTGTCTAAAATTCAAGTACTTTTAAGTACTTTCAAGAAGCATGGGACCCCTGTAAAAGTGAAGAAATAAAATGACACAATCTAGAAAAAAAAAGAAAATAAAAAGAAATAAAAAGCCAAGCTATCAGTGAAGAAATTAAATGACAGAATGATAAAATAGATGTGTCAGCAAGAATTATTTTTTAAAGAGGGAATTAAACGTAAAATTACAACACACTGATAAAAAGGTGAAATAGTTTAGCAGCGAGAATGTAAGCAATCAGCACTGAAAGACACAAACAAAACAACAGATTTCTAAGAATCCAACTTAGACCAAGAGCCATTTCCCGATGAGATGTTTAAGGTAAATGTGTGGTTATTTGTTTGGCTCTGTGTGTGTGTGTGTGTGTATGTGTGTGTTCTACCTGGTTGTGGAGGCTGAAATGAAGGCTGTGGAGCTGATGGAAATGCTGCTGTGGGTGGAGCAGCAGAACTTTTGAACGCATCAAAATTCGCAAAGTCTGCGCTAGCGTTCACGGTCTGCGCTGTTGGGGACCACCAAAAACAAAACAGACAAAACAAACAAAACACCACAGAAAATGAAATGAGGAATGAAAACTACAGAATGAAAATCCAGCGATTAAGTTTTCCGGTCAGAAATGTCCTGACACTCTCACATTTCAGTTTAAAATCAGATTGCTTTGATTTAGCTAATCTTCTAAAAAGAAAACCATACTAACTTAAACGCTGGTTGCATGTAAAGACGTGATGATAAAAAGTGATTTCAATGCTGAATGAAACAAATATTCTAAAACACAACACACAGAATCTACATGAGGACAAAACAGATGACACGGGGGAAATAAAACACCTCTACCCAGAATGCACCTGGTTCAAATCCAGCAGTAAAGATCAGACAAGGCAGGTTTGGTAAAAGTAATCTTACACAGCCAGAAATTTAAAACAAAAGCAAAAGGCCTGGACTCCATCTCATTCATCGCTCTTGTTTTTTAAATTATGGAAATGCCAAGTCGAAGTCTTTACATTAACAGTCCAGTGTGAGTGTTTTAGTTTACACCAAATGCCTTGGATGTATTATTATGTCGTGAACGTCACAAACTTTTTAGTAAGAGCTACTTGTCACACTCGTTTCTTCTTCCAAGTGGAAGAATTTTTCAACACATCTGTGTTCAGGATTGTTTGCAGCCACAGAGCATCACCCAGCCTCTAATACTATCATAACTACACTGTATATTGATAATTAAACACCTGTTAATTAACAGTTTCAATATTTTTTGAGGGCGTCCTGGTGGCTCAGTGGGTAGCACAATCGCCTCACAGCAAGAAGGTCGCTGGTTCGAGCCTCGGCTGGGTCAGTTGGCATTTCTGTGTGGAGTTTGCATGCTCTCCCCGTATGGCATGGGTTTCCTCCAGGTGCTCTTGTTTCCCCCACAAGTCCAAAGACATGTGCTATATAAATTAGGTAAGCTAAATTGGCTGTAGTGTGTGTGTGTGTGTGAGAATGTGAGTGTATAGGTGATTCCCAGTGATGGGTTGCAGCTGGAAGGGCATCCGCTGCTTAAAACATATGCTGGAAAACTTGGCAGTTCATTCTGCTGTGGTGACCTCTTATTAATAAAGAGACTAAGCCGAAAAGAAAATGAATGAATATTTTTGGATTTACAAGTGTTTTCTCTTTATTTACAGTTGTGAATTGCATTATGGGATCTTGATCTCTGCTCTGTAGACTTTTGATGTTGAAAATTCAACTCTACAGTTTAACAAAGTGACTTTTATTGACATTGTAGTTGTTTGAAATAATATCTTTAAGGAAAAATATATAGAGAAATAAGTAAAATAACAGAAAATGTACTGGCAGCTTACAGGGTTTTTGTAGGGTACTTCAACCCAGACAATATATCACTTTACACTATTAAAAATGTTAATAAAAGTCAGTTTTTAAAGATCAAGGTCCTATAATGCGAGAAAAATAAATTTCTCCAATAAATGGAGAAAATACGGAAAACGTTTTAATCTACAGATATTTGTATATACTTTTTCTTTTTTTATGAGCATTAATGGTTTTCCCGCTCAATCTTGAGGTACTGTTTTGAGATTTGTTACTGCAGTCTACATTTAAGGGTGCTTTTACACTAGTGAATTGATTCATTTGTTCCGAAACAGGGATTAAAATTGTTACATTGTTGCTCTTTGTTCTTGGTGCGGTTCGCTTTCACATGGCAAACTTTCTAAACGGACCAAAATAGCTAAAACAAGTCACGTGTAAGTAAACTGTTCTCACATTGGTTAGAGTTTAACGGTTTATTTTGAAGAGTCCCGCTAAGCTGTCGGGGATGGTTTGGTGGTGTTTGACAGGGTGCGCTCGACATGTCTGAAGAGTGAGGAGGGATGCGGTGGGAGGGGTGATGAGAAGGGTGCGCAACGTATTTTGAGGACCGGGAGGGAGACGCGCGATTTCCGGGAGATTATCACTCATTTGCGGGCATCCGGGAGTCTCTGTGCATTTGCGGGAGACTCCCGGAACTTCCGGGAGACTTGGGATGTCTGGAATGACCTCCCGCCCTACTCAAAATTCTCTCTTCATATAGCCGTATGCCTATTACATATTCATAAAACACTGTGATATAGCCGGGCTCGGATCGTATCGCTTCCTCACTACAATCGATCCGCTCCAGAGTTCGTTTCAATCGAGCCAAGACCACCTTATTCAGGCGGTCTCGGATCGATTGCTTTGGCGCGGATCCGAGCGCGATTGGCCTGTTCACATATGTCAAATGAACCGCGCTAACTAGGCAAATGCGCCAGGTTCTGGAACAAAAGTCTAGGTGTGAAAGCACCCTCAGACTGATACTGATTCTGATACAGTCTACATGTATCAGAATACATACAGTTTAAAAGGATGGAGCGCTCACAAGTTGCATCTAAACACACGACCTGTACCACTTTTCCTTTTTTCAAAGCGCACTGGAGCTCGCATTTTGGTGTCTGCGGTTGACAAGTATCTCTAGATTTGAACACTCTTCAAAACATTTAGTATAAGTACACAAGTCAGCAAATGATATAGCAATGTTTTAGTGGGTTTTTTACATTTTAATACAAATATCATACAACCATGTGCCACACTCACATCGAAACTCAACTTATTTTATTTACTTGGCAGATTTTTTTATCGTTAAATTTGGCTGGGGGTCAATTATACTATTTTTTATTGCTTGACCAACCCAGAACACATTTAAATATAAATATAAATTTTAGACAGACTTTAATGAATGTGACATACTCCTCACAGAAATCATGTAAAGCTCAATCAGATGACTTTATATTGAAGTGTTTCCCATGCTGTGTGGTATTAAGCCTTTATTTGTGTCTGTTTACCTCTTTTCTTGCATCGATCAAATGTAAGACCATTATTCTAAAGGCACACCAGTAAGTATTAGTTGTGTTATCTTTAATGAGGTTTTTGGTTTGTGATTGTGTCTGTAAGTCTGGTGCAGCATGATACGAAACCAGACCACATCACCTTAAGAGCTGTCCTGAAACCTAAAGTTAACTTAATCTTGATTTATGATTAGTTTGTTATTGTAGTGCAAGAATGTTTCTTACCCGAATGACTGTTGAAATGTGCAAAGTTGGCAAAGTTTGCATTGCCTGTGGACTGCGAGTGTGGCGGCGCAAAAATGTCACCACCCAGATCACTGAGCAGATCAAACTTCCTCTCCTGATACTGCTGATGGGCCAGCTGAGCGCGGGACACAACTGGAGACTAGGGAGAAAATAAAGCACAAAATCAACAATAGAAATGTGTACTAAGAAGAAAAACCGAGTATGCGGGTTGTTTTTTTATTATTATTTTTGTGCTCACGAAGGCTGCATTTACTTAATAAAATTTTAATTCAATATCAACAGTTTAAAATATTATAACAATACAAAATAATCAAAGGCCACCTATTTCACCCCTTTTTCTGCTCTGAACACACTGTAGCTGTTTTTGTTGCCTGTGCCTTTATTGCTAGTTCTCCCCGCACACTGTTCCCATGTGCCTGTCAGTGTGTGCCTCAACAGCACAGTGACAGACATGAAGAAAGCAGATCTCATGTAACGTTTGTGAGAAATACCGTAAGTAGTAAGAACTTTACCAATGATTATTTGATGTATTTGTAGTGGAGTTAATTTAAGCCTTTCTGCGATGAGCCACACAATGTCGTTACAAAGTTCACGCGCACATACACACACACACACACACACACAGTGTGTGCGTTTAACTTTGCACTGTTTTTGCATGGCAAACATGACAGGATACACGTTAATATCCATTGCCGTTATGTTAATGTACAAATTAAACCTGATTTAATGTCCACAAACCGGGACTGAATAGTCTTCTTTTATACTGACAAGCGGCTGTGGTGATAAGTAAAGACGGTAAAAATCGCTGTAATTCATTCCAAACATGCACTGTTTTAAAAATGTTTTAAACTTGTAAAACTCATCTTGAGGTACAAATGATCACAGAGAGCTGAACAGATCTTTTTAATCCCAGCTGCTTTGCGTATGTCCTGTCTTGTTATGATTATTTCCATTACTACGCAGACATGTTAATACACGGCAGTCAATCATTTCACTCCTACGTCTTGTTGTGGTGGACCTTAAAATGGGAGGGATCTGGATCCTATTTTAACGTCAGAAAAAAAAAAAAAAAAAAAAAAAAAAGAGACTTATTGTGTTTATATCACCCCAATATGACTGTGGACACACTATACCTACACACAGTTTTGTCCAAACAGCTTTAAAATGATGCTTTTCATCATAGGTGCCCTTTAATATATTTAAAAATGCAATTTATTTATACATGGCAAAGATTATGCTTACTAAGCTATGCTGCTAAATATTTTTGTGGAAACCGTAATGAATTTTTTCAAATCTGAATTCCTTGTGAATACAAAAAACAGCCTTTACATGAAACAGGTCTTTTGTAACATCATAAATATTCGTACTGACAATTTTAAGCAATTTAATGCCTATAATGCCTTGAGTCTCATTTTAACATTACAGTTCCATTTGGATCCAAATTATTTCATAAAATAATCCTAACTTTACACCGTTCAATTGAAACCATACTGTTTTATCAGCAGTACCTAATTAATGAGTAAATGTTTTTTAACCATCTTTTTTATAATTCTTAGAACTTCTTCAACATTTCAAGTAACATTTTCTTAATTTGTTAGATTCATTACTCAATGATAAATTGATGATCTTAAAACATGTACTTTCCTTACAAGTTTCATTCTCTTCTTCTGGGAAAAAAAAACCTCCAAATACAATGGCTAAGGAATCCACTAACTTACACATTTTATTTTAATTGAATTATAATGTGTATATCAGTTGTTACCTGGCTAGGTGTGTTTTTGTTGAGGTGTAAACTGGGCACTGATTCCCCCAGTAAAGTTTTGAGAGGTCGGACCTCTGGAGTGCTGCTGGTGCTGCTAGCAGATGAACCAGAGATTGACGCATGAACCGACGCCACAGTCTTAGCCTGCTCTGGAGGAACATACCTAAGAGAAACATTGACAGATCGCATTTAAATAAGCAGACCACACATGCACACTAATCTGTTGATTTTTTGATACAGACTGCAAATATTTGCCTATGCTAATCCATGTACAGTGCAAACTGGAAGTTTTAGGAAGGACTAGGAAATAATTAATCCATATGATCATATGCAATAAAATGCAAAAGATGACAACTTGTGCTTTTTCGGTTTGTATAAATACTTTTTCACATAATAAAATAACTCAATATTTCATGGCCATTTATAGAGGTCATATTTTGCGATAAAGACGACTATTAGGGTATAGACTTTATTAGTACAGTGTTTCTCAACCATGTTCCAGGTTCAAAGATTGCAAATAATAAGCTCTGTGTTCAAACACTGTTCAATACACTTACACGTTTTGTCCAGGTGTTTTGTACACGTTTTTTTATGGGGAAAATACATTTTGTTTTGTTTTACGGTTGTTGTAAAAGTTTTAAAACTGTATGTATCAATGTGCCTATATGGTATTATCAAAAGACATGTTTAAATAAGTGTAATCGCTCGCATGCATACAGCCCGCAGTACCAGACGACAGAAATGAGGAGATGAGGCGTGAGGGACAAGTCTAATGTTATATGCTGCAAGTTCCATCATGGACACAAAAAACATTCAATAATCTTTTTTGTCACGAAGTACAGCGAAAAGCAGCCCATACAGTCACATATGCTATAAATTTTGAGGAGTGTAAATATTGCAGTTAAGACAGAGTTAAATGTGTTCAGATAAAGAAAAAAAAAGTACGAGAAATCTATTGATCACGTTAAAATGACAATTAACATGTATGTATTCTTACACATTTATTCACACATTTGCATTACTGAGAGCAGGAAAAAGACAGACTGCACTGGTAAGCAGCATCTTCATAATATCGTTTAATTAAAATAAATGATCAACAAATTTATCTGTCTTGACAGTCTTTACAAGTGAAGGCATTATCTACACACAATATAAATTCCCATTTAGAAAAATACTACAAACTATAAAAAACTACTCATGAAAATATTTTAATCACAGACAAATCCAAATGCCCAACACAAGGGAGCTGCGGTTCAGACCAGTTTAGCTGGATGACGTATGATGTCTCCGACACCACCTGTAGTCCCGATTAGCAACTTGATAGCAACTGTCTTTTTAAAAAAGCGTAACCGATTTTAAAAGTCAAGAGTGTGATGTAACTGATGTGTTTTATGTCGTAGAATAAAACGTAAAAGTATCTTGAGTTTGTGTTAGGCACAGACCTTATTTAAGCGATTTAACTGAAATCCCATTGAAAAAACCCATTGAATTTGGGACGAGGGAACTGGAACTGCTAAAATGCTAACTTGCTTCTGGGTTTTTGCATACTAATTGACGTCATAGTTCCCACTCTACAGGTGACAGACAAAGGAGATATCGAAAACATGTATCATTGGTGGTTCTCAAGAAACATGGTTAAGAAACACTGCTTTAGTATAACAGTATACTAATATATACTGTTAGTATATACTCCTACAGGTCTTTTTTGCTCTTTTGAAACTGATTTAAATATGAGGCTTGTACTGATTCATTTTTGTATACACTTCTACTGGCTAGACGTGATTCCTCAATTAAACAGCAAACATCTTAATAAACATTTCAGTCTCAGCTCTTACCATCTCTTCTTTTCATATTTATCCTGAAGAAACTCTTTGACTTTCTGAGGTTCTCTGAAGTCTGGGATGGCCAAGTTCCTTTCGTCATAAAGGCCGAGCCATATCTGTTTACATACCTACATATGCATTAAAACGCACAGAAGAAAAGAGAGATAATCAGACATCCAAAGATCAACACCACAAATATGTGCAACAGATTCAAACTTGTCTGAAGGGTAATACAGTTATTTTTTCCCCTCAAGGGCAATTAAAGAGAAAACAAACAGAAAGATCTTTCAGTAACTCTTCCTCGCTGCCTCATGCATGGAGAAAATACAAAAAAACAAAAGCAGGCATTCATACTAAGGAAAGTCTTGCTTTAAATACACAAAAGCCTACACAAAAGGAGTAAATAGATTTCTCAATGATATTCGAGAAATAAACTATTATTGGAGAGTCAAACACACGCGATAACACAGCGTATTTGTGAAGCTTATGTGGCTTAACAAACCGGACATTAAGTGTGTATGTGTGAAGCCTCTCGCAGCGTTAAAGACACTGAATTCATTTAGATATAATCAATGCACACACACATTTACTTAAACACATCCACACCCTTATGATGGGGGTAACCGTGGTAGTAGTGGCTCATTCATTATGCATAGCAACAGCAAAGAGTAGACACACATTTTCACTTGACTGTGATGAGGAGCCATGCAGACACTCAGAGAAGAGCTCGATGGCCCTCAAGCAACAATGTGTGAAGACTTGATGTTTGTGTGTACTGATTCTGCTAGTACATAAACCATTCAGTATGGCAAACTGAGCAAACAGAACACTGAGTAGTCTATACTTAATATAATATATTAAATATAGTATGATTTTTCTGTCCAATCAATTCAATTTCTCTGGATATACTGAATTCATTAGGGATGGTTTTGAGTATAAGGTTATACATTTTATTCTATAAAAGTTTGAGAACATTTACTCCTAATTTCAAATACAAAAACATTGTGATTTAGAGCATTATTTTTTAGCAGAAAATGACAATTGATTGAAATAGCAAATGTTTTTATTTGCTGTGACTAAAATCTGTAACTCTGACCCCCCATCTCACCACACAACATCATCAATTCTAAGTGTGTCCCACCCAGGTGAGTGGGTGCACCAGACATGCGTCTCATATACACACACTCTCCCCCTCCTAACTAAAGCCCTGCTCGCGCTTTGAGATTTTAGCCATAATTTTGTCATCCGAGACAAATTTAGGAAATCCTATAAGATTCCGGAAACCCTAGGCTAAAATCTGTGATCTTTGATTGTTGGTTTGACATGTTCATAGACAGCCGCTTCATTGGATTTTTCTGAATAAAGTTCTGGCAGTGTCAGAAGATTTCAGACACTTTCCTGCAGTGTGACAACTGCTGCGATGAGAGTCAATCCAAGAACCAATAGGAGCGCCAAATCTGATTACACAATCCATGCAACAATTGAAATGACCGCAGGGAAATGTCAAAACAGTTTTTTTCTTCCTGGATTTATTAGAGACACGCTGTGTGCAAAGTTGCTGCTACATATTGTTAACGTTTGCTGTGTGGAATCATTTCAGAACACGGGATAGTGAAAGTGTCACAGATGGATGATGTTAAACTCCGGGGGAGTTTTCTTCTGTGTTTGGCACGTCTTCATTGACGTTCAGTCTGACATTATGATAGCTGAGATCTTACAGTGTGACATGGAGCAAAACAATTGCACCGTGTGAGCTGGCCTTAAAAAAAGCACAAACAGTTCAACAGTTCCTTTGTATAATTAGCACTTCTTGTGTTTATTGCCTCTGTTGCGCTTGCAGGTGTGTGTGTGTCTCTCTCTTTTCCTCTGCACAAGCCTCACCCTAATTATCCAGACGACATGCCCTGGGATTGGCTGGAGTGACCGAGGGCGTCTTAAAAAAAAAAAAAAAAAAAAAAAAAAAAAAAAAAAAAAGGCAGTTTTAAATTTTTAAACACCATTTTAAAGGACAAAATTATTAGCCCCTTTAAGCTATTTTTGTTCCCGACTGTTTACAGAACAAAACTTTATTATGCAATAACTTGGCTAATTACCCTAACTTGCCTAATTAACCTAGCTAAGCATTTAAATGTCACTTTAAGCTGTATAGAAGTGTCTTGATAAATATCTAGTAAAATATTATTTACTGTCATCATGGAAAAGATAAAAGAAATCAGTTATTAAAAATGAGTTATTAAAACTATTATGTTTAGAAATGTGTTGAAAAAAAATGTACTTTAAACAAAAATTGGGGAAAAAAATAAACTGGGGGTCTAATAATTCAGGGGGGCTAATAACTCTGACTTCAACTGTGTGTGTGTGTGTATATATATATATATATATATATATATATATATATATATATATATATATATGGTTGCAAGTGTTATTTTTTATTGGTGTAGTCCCATTTTGGTGAGTGTGTGTGTAAATTTTGACTTATGTTTGTTGTTTATCTATCCGTGTTTCCCCCTTGTTATTTTGTTTTTGGTTTGTTGTTATTGTAAATACTTTGTTGTTATTGTAAATGTACTTTGTATATACACAGTGAGAAGCAGTAGGGGTTGGATGCCACACTTTTCTTTTCTGTACATATTTTCTCTTGTTTTATATATGGTCACGGAGATAGTAGCAGTTTTTGTATTTTTATTTCTGTTATTTTTGTTTGGTGTATTTATTTTCATTTGGGTGTTTTTTTTTATTTGGGTATAATTTATTTTTTTTTTTCTGTGGGTTCTCTCTGTGGTATTTGGCTTCCCATTTGGGTGTTTAAAAAAAAAGACAAATAAATGGAATACATATTTTACACCTAGATCAGGGTCGTAATGCCTCTTCTTGTTGTATCACTGTATATCTCCTCAATTGTAAGTCACTTTGGACAAGCATTTGCTAAATGACTAAATGTTAAATGTAAGCTCTAATCCTAACAAAATTAAATAATAAATAAATAAAACGAAGATGTACAATATTGTCTTCAACTGTGATTTGTTTTCTTACATGTGAGAATTAAAAAGTATAAATTATGTTAATAAAAGATTGGATATATTACCGCTTTTGATTTATTTGTAATCAAATAAATGCAGCCTTGGTGATCTTCAGGGACTTTTTAAACAAATCTCACCAACCCTGACATTTCAAATGATAGCCTATCTTGAATTGCTCAAAAGGTCTGTGCATAATAAAAACTGCAATATTTTGGCAGAAATTCATGTCACTTAGTAAGCTAGACAAATGACTGAAGACCTGCCAGCATCAACAGTATGCATGACATGCCCTTGTCGTCAAAAACTAAATGAACAATGTTTGGACCGACAGATGCTGTGAGACTTTAATAACCAAACCTGCTGTGTGATGAGACCGGTTTAAATTGGACACACATAAAACAACTTGATAAAACAAAGAGCTTGCTCACACACGCATGCACAGCTCTTTCTTAACTACATCATGTTTAAATGGGAGATTATGGCATGTGTGTAATAAGACACAGATCTCGCAAATAAGAGTCTTCTCGGCACGCAACATCATTTCCAGCTCATCCTCGTAAATCAGGCCTCACGAGACCTGGGAAAAATCCCAGGAATGTTAAACAGAGATGGATAAAAGGAGGAGGAAGGGAGATAAAAAAGCGGTCTCATCTTTGTCAGACAAAAGAAGATCTTAGAGATTCTGAGAGATCTAGACTTTAGAGGAATTTCACCTGCCTTCAATAACACCAAAAATAAGTAAAGTTCACATGAATGTTTCAAATAACGGAAAAGTAGTTTTAAAGTGAAAATATTTTAAGTGATCTTTCTTTCATAGAAGCACCACGATACTCACTCTAGGTCTGTAACACAATAATCAATATAGCAACTTATCACACAACACATGGACATGACCTTAATAATTTTTGGTAATGTAATATGTATCACCCATACATAAAAACCAATTCTAGCTAAATTTTTAGCTGATTGTGCAAACATTTCTATCTCTATTGGGGGTGTCAGTATGGTTAAAAATAACACTATAGTTCTTTATTATAAATTATTATGTTATATTTTCATGTGGGTGTCTGGCAACTAGCGGTAGCAGATATTGCAGCCTTTGTTACTTTTTACCTTGCAGTTTTTTGTTAACATTTATTATTATTATTTTTTTTAGGATATGCTTTTTCATATTCCAATGCCTCATTATTAAATAATTAAATGACTATAGTTAAATGAAATATTCTTAGCAATACAATATTATGTGTTCTTTAGAAGACTGATATGTATGCAAGGTCAAAAAACACTTTCATGGTCTTATAATATGCATTTATTTTTACCTAATTATCCCAGCGACTCCCATATGAATCGTTCAGCGATTCATGTTCCCAAACTCTCCTTTGCGCGAAGCTAATCTTCGCTGATTGGACCGATGACAGCTTGTTGCAATTGGTCGACAGCGTTCAGCGCGAGACAGTAAAATGCCCAGCGCGGTTTATCAAGCCCCCGGGTTGCCAACATTGGTATAGGATCCGATCGCAGCGGATGCCCGAAACACGCTTCAAAGTAAACTTACGAACACCACAGTAAACAGTACCCGGTTCTCAACAGTGTTATTCAGACACCTCAGCGCCGAAAGCAGTGCAGTTAAACACAAGCTTATTGCTTATGTTAAGTGTGACACACATTCAGTTTTAATCCACACAGCAGCAAAAGCTGAACTATTCTGAATCTTGACCGCTGCACGTGTGCAGGATCAGCTAACAGTGGCCATAGCAACAACAAACGGCAGTGGAACGAGCTCACAAAGCATTTAAATCTGTAAACAAAGCAGCACGCGTCGCGTTTACAACGTGGCATTAGACACGATATGAGAATATAAAGAGTTAACCTGATACAGTACACGCGGTTACTAGTAACAAAACATGTAGATCATTTCTATTTGCAATCATTGCTGTGGCACCTCATCCGTGAACTGCTATATGTTCTAATGGCTTACCTGTACTCTGCTTTTCTAAACGATTACATCCCCAGCCGGGAGGTTGTAGCATCCTCTGTCCTCTGACAAGCTATCTCTGCGGGCTCCCGCTCTCCATTCGCAAGCCTTTTCAGTGCTGCTCACTAGCCCGAAGCCCAGCGTTCAGCAGCATGCTGGTGTACCTAATAATTTGTCCTTATTTTGCCCGCACCCCTGGTTACTTGTCTGTCCATTACAAGATGGAGGAAGAAACTAAGGCCCCGTTTACACTAATACGTTTTAATTTTAAAACGCATAAGTTTTGCTACGGTTACGCTATCCGTTCACACTACGCCGGAGTTTTCGAGCCCCGAAATGGAGTGTTTTGAAAACGCTGGAATGGCCGTTTTCATTCTAAAACGCTGCTGCTCCGTCTTAGTGTAGATGGGGGAAAACGGAGACATCTGAAAACGGAGGCGGGACTGCAGACGTTCACCTATCTGATTGGGGCTTTTCCTCAATATTAAGTAGCCTACACACAGTTCAGTGACAGTCCTGCATCTTCTCCTTGTAAATTCAGACTTCGCAAGTTTGATATGGAAAACACACTCCGAGTGTGTACATGGTACTTTAAAAAGTAATTCACATCACCCTGGCTATGCTGTTTCACTTTTTTAACAATAAAATGAAAACATGACATAAGGAACTGCCTATTTTTATTTTAATATTAGCAATTTAACAAACATCAAAAAATGTTGAGGCGCCATGTAGCTGCATAATATAAGCATCATCTTCATGCATATTTATAACAAAACGGAGCCTATAACATTACTGCCTCCTTTCATTTTCATTGAAAGCACGAAACATACCATCTCTTTCATTGAACATCAGTTTTAATAAATAATAAAGGCCATTATAAAAGTATAACGCACAATAAGTTTATACAATAGAGAAAAAAAAAGGCAAGCAATCAGTCAGATGTGGTGTCCGCTATTACATTAATTAGGATATTAACCTAACTTATCTGCGCTCAGCCAAAACACGTTACCTGAGAACAAGTAATAGATTCAAAAGACCAAAGTCGGGGAATATGTTGTTAGATATAGACAACAAGATGAATTAAATATCATGTTTAACAAATATAGTGAGATTAGATCCAGCAGTAGATTCGTGATAAACAGTCTGACGTGCACAGCTCTCATATGGGTGTGCTCAACGCACGCTGCAGCGCATGCCAGAGAGTATGTGTGTGGTCACCTGATGTGCGTCTTTACTGTTTTTGTGTAGATGGAGAGCTGTTCAGAAATGCTGGGTGATAGTTTTTATTTTAAAACGTACTAGTGTAAACGGGGCCTAATGCATGAGCTGTGTAGTGATAAACGGCCCATTGTAAGCGTGCAGATTTCTGAACGACTCCTTTCCCTCACACTTCCAATAATATCCAGGTAAGCACAGCGTCTTCATGAGCGTCTTGCTGCTGTGTTAGTAGGCGGGGCCGCAGGTTTGAATTTTGCTGGGTCTGTGCGCGCAACCATTATGTTTCGTAACGACGTCACGCCGAAACGGCTGAAGATTCGTTATCAAGACGATTCATTTAAACCACTATGAGTCGACTCTTTTATAGATGAATCAATAGTTTTAAAAACTTTCCACTTTCAGATTTAAGCTTTAGCTGGATATTTCACTTCACTAAGAGCTGTGTTACACACTACATGGAAGGTCATTTTCAAAAACCCATAATAGGGGCTCTTTAAGTCGTGATAAAATTTTTGTTTATGACCACTTCTTAGTCATATCACACATTACAGTGAATTTTATATCAAATCATGGTGTACACAACAGTCTCTGGACTTGTTGCATCACAGACACTAATATTTTAACAATTTTTAAAAAATTTATCACTTTCTAGCTATCAGATATTAGGCATGGACATAAATAGCGATGATGATTTTCAAAAGCATTACAATCGCTTTGTAAATGTTTTTTTATTACTATTTGTTGAGTCTCCCCATACAGTCTGATATAGCACTTGGACCCGGAAGTCACTTCGCGTAAGGTCACACTTTAACAAGCAGATAGCATAAAATGGGTCTTAAAATGACAACAATATAATTTATCACAATATATTTTGTTGCAATATATTTGTACAACAAAGAATAGATATTGTGACAGGTCTAACTCTCTCTAGTTTACTCGCGGGATGTTTTTCACCTCTATCGAAAAGCTAAATTATTTTAACTTGTGTGGAAAAAAGCACAACACGTCACACAATCTGTGTCATTTGCTCCGCCCAGCAATAATTCAGCTCTATTTTTGCGTTTTGCATTGACTTTGTATGCAATCTACATGCTTCATTTCAATTTTGGTGTGAACCCAACATTACAAATATGATTATGTACAAATTTAGCAAAATACTTTTTTGAACTGTACTTATTGCAATATTTGAAACAACAATGGTCATACTAAATAGTATTTTATTGTCATTTTAAATACTGTGCCTCAGATTTGTGAAATGTTAATTAGGTTGACAAGCTTTTGTAAAGTCTGAACAACAAAAGTGTACTGTAAATTAAAACTGTTAGGCTTCTGGGGCTGCATGTTTGCCTCACAGCAAGAAAGTCGCTGGTTCGAGCCTCGGCTGGGTCAGTTGGCATTTCTTTGTGGAGTTTGCATGTTCTCGCCGTGTTCGCTTGGGTTTCCTTCGGATACTCCAGTTTTCCTCACAAGTCCAAAAACATGTGGTATAGGTGAATTGGGTAGGCTAAATTATCCGTAGTGTATGTGTGTGAATGAGTGTGTGTGGATGTTTCCCAGTTATGGGTTGCAGCTGAAAGGGTATCCGCTGTGTAAAACATGTGCTGGATAAGTTGATGGATCGTTCCGCTGTGGCGACCCCAGATTAATAAAGGGACTAAGCCAAAAAGAAAATGAATGAATGTCTGACTTCTACAACTTGCCTTTAAACTCAAAAGAAATAGAGATTTGACTTGAATTTTATAATATTTTAGGTCCATATCGCCCAGCCCTAAAATTAATGAGTATTTTGGGTTCATTTAATGTAAATCACATGATATTTTTTTATAAATATGTCTGCTAAGAGCATATTGTGTAAAAAAAAATAACATCACAATGAATGACATTTTAGTGAGTGTCTGCTGTAGATAGAAAGAAATACCAGAAATTCCCCTTATCTTATCATAATATCATGCGACCGTAAATCATAAACTCAGTGGCGTCCGGATATCAGCCCAAAGAGTCCACAGAGATGACGACTGGTCAATAAAAACATCATTGCACTTTCGACCATGACATCATCAATTACCTCATTTCCATGCTTCTGTAGAAGTTCTATTTCCTGTTGCGTGAATGTCGTCATGGAGATGGACTTCACTCTGTGAGGAGGATTCAGGCCACGTCTAAAAGAGACACAAGATAAAAAGAGTAACAGGTTAATTGAATAATGGAAAGTGTTGTAATATTGACCAGTGTAAATGAGATTTTCTGCTCCCTCAGTCTGTGACTCTTCATTACAAACATGCTTTTAACACAGATCTAGGACAAGGACAGACTGTTTTGGTGACTGGCCAAGTCTGTGCACAGCGAGAATGTGTGTGTGAGGGGGTGGAGGAGAGTGATAGTGTGTAAAGAGAGAGGTGAGCTAATGCTGCCTTCAGATCGCATTGGAATTACTGTATTTAGGAGATGAGCACACATTTATGGCAGTAGAATGTTGTAATGGGCTTCATTAAGATTTCATAACATCTGTGTTTCTAAATATTCTATTAACGATTTAAGACCGTTTAAGACATTTAAAACAATGCATATTAAGGCATTTGATGCAAAATAGATGTGTGGGATATTAATCGTCTATTGTGATTGTTGTTATATTAAGGGATGCACCGATTATAGATTTTGGTCATACGATTATAGTCTGAGGAACAATTATGGTTTCATGGTTATGATGATTATTATGCATTCATTAAGTTCAAAACACTACTAGTTTAGACAAATCACATAAAAACTTATATTTTAAAGTGTTATTTGTTGCTGCTTAGTAACCAATGAATACAGTACAAAACAATAATAAAAAACAAACAACAGTTCATTTTTCTTTGGACTTAAAAATAAATGAAAACAGTTTGTGGCATTTAAACAAGTAATACTTTTACACTGAAAATAAATGACAGAACAATGAATAAATGAATAAATAAACAAACAAATAAATAAATAAATACTAGAATTAATTATAAAATCGTATCTGTCTAATGTAAATCTAAGCTACAGATAAGCTAAGTGTTTTCCTTTTAAAGACAAATGTAGCCAAAGCTGCTGCTTAACTTCTGTCTGAAAGGCACTTTTGATCAACTATATTACAAAAGTGTTTGGTATTTTTCTTTTGTATTTTTTTTTTCGCTTTGAAGTAGAAATGTGTTTATTCCATACGAAGTATGAAGCTGACTGGTCAGTTCTTGTCATGTGACTAGTGGTGCACTTGTGGCATTCTTTCAACTAGGTGCGCCTGGAAAGCTGAGTGCGTCGTACACGTCGCTGCCAATATGCAAATTAGCGCACAGTTCGAATAACTTTGTTTAGCTAAAGCAGTTTTGTTCCATGCAAAAACGCAGTGTTGAGAAGCCTTTACAATTAATTAACCATGACGAATTAAAGCACGGTTAATAGTGAAATCGCTGCATGCCTAGTTACACTGCAAAAAATGCTTTTCTTGCTTAGATTTTTTTGTCTTGTTTCTAGTCAAAATATCTAAAAATTCGTAAATCAAGAATTTTCTAGACAAGCAAAACATATTGTCTTGTTTTAAGAAATAATATTCTAAAATTAGGTGAGATTTTCTTTAAAACAAGCAAAATAATCTGCCAATGGGGTAAGCTAAATAATCTTATGTCAAAAGGAAAAACAAGATTATTTTGTTTACCCCATTGGCAGATTATTTTGCTTGTTTTAAGGAAAAACTCACTTAATATTGGCATATTATTTCTGAAAACAAGACAATTTGTTTTGCTTGCCTAGAAAATTCTTCTTGATTTAGAAATTTTTAGATATTTGGACCAGAAACGAGACAAAAAAAGCTAAGTAAGAAATTAATTTTTTGCAGTGTATAATTATGTGCAAGCTGACCGGCTTGCAATTCACACAAGGCATAAAAAAGGAAAAAAATATATATATATACACGTTATTGTTTTGTATTTTATAAGACATGATATAGTTGTTGAACAACATGGCAAAAAATAAATAAAAACTGTAAAACAATGACCATTTACGATGTTAAAGCTGAATTTTAAGCATTACTCCAGTTTTAAGTGTCGTTTTAATTCAGTTTTTTATTTCAGTGTTAGAAATAATTTTCATATTCTTAGAGCTCTAGAAATATTTTTTATTATTATTATCATCATCAATGTTGACGGAGTTGTGCTGCTTAATATTTTTGTAGAAGCTGTGACTTGAAGATATTGTAAAAAAAACAGAAATTCTAAGTCCATTTTGTAAGCCGTTACACTTTTTTTTCCTGACCTAACTGCTAAATTAAAATATTTCTTAAAATTCAAAGTTGGCCCAAACTTTTGAATGCTGGTCTAATCACCCAATATTAAAAATTACACACAAAACTTCACCAATAAGCAGGTCACAGTAAGAACGAAGTACAAAAGACGATGAAGAATCATCTGATGGTCCAATATCTTTAAATGAATATGCGCTTGTGTGTTTACTCCACAGTCTCATGATCTTTGAACACTTGATCTCTGAATGCCCAAGAGCAATGTAAACATGTGTAAGAGCTGCCCATTAGAAAGCATGTTTCCTTCCTGTATTTACCCTGTTAGCATGCTCAGATTTGCTCTCTAGGGATCCGAATGAATGTACTGCAGGACATGCCACCTCTCATTTCACTTACACATCCGTTTTCTTATTTCCACCCCTGATTTCTTCCATTCTCTTTCATCTAACAATGTCATTTGCAGCTAATAACTAACAGGAAGTTAATTTAGGCAGTTAAAGAAGCGGTAGATTTGTAGAACATGCTCATTTACTGGTGAACTATTCCTTTATGAAACACTCACACACTCGATTCCATACCAGTGGGATAGGAGATTACATTTAGTACAAGTATGGAAAAAACATTTAGCGCTGTCCCTCTGTTCTGAAACAGGTGACAGTTCATTTGACACCTGAGCCGCAACAGATGTTCAAAACACAGTGCACATAAACACACCCCCTCGAAACCCCCAAAAGGCACATGCAGACAGACAAACATGGCACTTCTGCATTAACAACTTTTGCCTGTTTGCACGTGGGAATGCAAGTGTGCTGGTAAATTTCCCTCAAAGCAATTTTCCACCTCTGGGGACGCCACCTGTAACTTCCTTTGCATTGTATTGTGTTTGTGTGTGTGTGTGTGCATGTATCTCTATGCATAAGTGAGGGTTTCAGTGATATATTCTGAAGGGCATGAACAGAAAGGGCTTGGTAAGATTAGAACAGGTGCTAAATTATTCACAAGACCTGCTGCGGGCCATTGGCACTGGGTTGGGATTCTGTAACTGCGGGCCCTAGGAACCATTCAACTTTGACAAATGTTAAACTTCCAACAACCGAACATCTAAACTACACTGAAAAAATATTTTTGCTGCTTGTTCAAACTACTTTTTTTAAAATGAGCTGAAGCAACACAAAACAAAAGAGGACAACTTACTCTTATGCACCAATGGCATAGTGGTTAGTGCGTCGGCACATGCACTCTGGTGCTCACGAAGACCCGAGTCTGATTCCCAGCTCGAGGTCCTATGCCAATCTTTCCCGTCTCTGCTCCCCAAGCTTTCCTGTCAATACGGTCTACTGTGCTATACATTAAAGGTGAAACCCCCCCAAAAATAATAATAAAAAAAACTTAATTGATTTGCATTGAGAGGACATGAAGGAATTGTGTGAAGCTCAGCATTTTTACAGTGTGAGAAAACTTTTAAATCATTACACCAGAAATAGTTTCTCAGTAGCCTAATAGTATAACCTTTGATAATTATGCAAATGTGCAATGAATATGGAATTTATTCACTTGGAAGCTGCTTGAAATTCAAGGTGACTCAAAGTACATCTCACTGCAGAGGAAGTGCCCTGAAGTAACCTATGGTTCCTTGCTTCAAAACAAAATGGTTAAATAGTGAATCTATATACTTAAACAAGTGGATGGCGCTCTTTCTCTCACAAGCACAAATGGTATTTAACAAAAAGTTGAGCTTATCCACTTTTAACAACTTCCAGAGGTGGTTTAAAACCAATTTGATTGGATTTAGGTGAAAAGCAAGTTGAATGTGAGTTTTCTGCCATCACTGAACGAGACCTGCATGACAGCTCATGTAAAATAAACCATTGGCTCAGGCAGTGTTTACACTAGTGTGTTTTCTTTTTAAAACAATTTTTGAATGAAATTCAGTTTCTGGAAAAATGAATCTCCATCCACAATATAAACCTTACAAAGCATGATACATGATCATTCCCGTTCACCAGATATATGGAATTTGATGCTAGCAATTAAGATATGGCACTTGACGAATCAGGAAATGATATAGGCAATAGTTCAGAACACCAGTCAGAGAGCCAATGTGAACAGTCATGCCTCCATTTTCAAAAGGGTCTATACTGAAACAAAAAAAAAAGTTTTTTTTTTTTTTTAAGTAAAACAGGGACTTTAGTAGGCATGAGCTGGTATAAGATTCTGACGGTATGATAACCTTGGATAGAAATATCACTGTTTCACGTTATTGTGATTACTGGGAAAAAAATACAAAATAAAAATCAACAATTTTTTGTTTCCATCGAACACAATACTACACTGTTTAGATCCATAGCATTCCCGTATGTTGGTGTACAAGAGAGTTTGACACAAAGTAAATAAATATATACCTTAGGAATGATATTACAGAAAATTATAGCGGTTTTAAAACTATGACTTTTCCAAATCGCAGTAAACCCTGAAACCGATTATCATCCCATGCCTAGTCTTTAGCAGTCTGTTTTTGTGGACAGCAGGTGTAACCGTAACAAAAGTTAGACATTTTAAAAACTACTTGATCAACCCCCAATACTGATCATTGAGATCGTCTGGAAACATCTCACCATGTCATACATTATAAGACCATTCATATTTTAATATGAAAAAACAAAACAAAACAAAAACTGTCCCTTTTTGTAATAAATTGAAGAAAATTAAGTCTTAACACATGCAGATCAGAAAATTATGACAGAATTTAGTGACTTATGCTGTGCTGGTTACATTTTACAAGATTAAATTGGCCAGAACAAGAAAAGCAAATGACATCAAATTAAAATGCACACATATTTTATAGTCAGTCTCATAAACCGACTGCTGAATAGGGATCCTCCCCAAAGTCCGTGAATTGTCCCTTGTTGCATGGCCTGCATTCTATAAAAAGACAACCTCTCAAGTCAACACACTTCACTGACTATGACATAGACAAAAGGCACAAAGAGACAGCACATCAGCAACTGGCCAATCATAAAAGCTTATTTATAATGTCATTGTGGGGCGGGGTTTGCAGATGTCCAATGGCATGTAAATGAGCTCAAGAAATTAGAAGAAAATGAGTCACTAGGACAAAAGAACATTCGCTAGATCAGGATTTAGGACACCACTAGATGGATTTACACCAATCTCGGGCGTCACTGCCAAATGAACGTCCCTGACACACAAACATGAAGGGAAGCACAGGCCTGATCCCACGTGTGCTGGGTTACTTGCATTTGCTTAAAGGGGTTTTTATTTGACTAAACAATTTAGTCAAAAGAGCATTAATATTTTGTTTTAATGTTTGAGGTGAAAAGTGAGCTATCATTGCTTAAGGCTAGAGCTTAACCTTTAAGTGTAGCATATGAGAAAACCACTTCAGGTGGTCAGAAGCTCTGGCATCAACTTCACACACTGGCTGAGCTTGCAGATGCCACATATGGTTTCATTGATGAGAAAAGCCATGTGTGTGAGGTGAGAATTGGTGGTTGTATTGGGGTTTTGTGTGGGAGGATGGCCTGAGCAGGTGGATAGGTGAAAATGGAACAGAAACTGGGCGAGAGGCCACAGCAGTAATGTATGGCAAACATAGGGAAAGAGAAATATGCACATGTTCTGTGAAGCTTGTGGGTGTGTCAGAGTTTACTCAACACTCTAGATCCTCTTAAGAAATCACTGCAAGCTAAAACGCTGAAACTTCCTCTGAACTCATAAGTCAGTGCAAGTCATCATTAACAACCACAAAAAATTCAGACACAGCATTTATGTCTGAAGGTCTTTAGATGCACAACCTTTCAAAAGTTTGGGGCCAGTTAAAGAAATTGTTACATTATTGAGAAAGAACAATCCAAGAAGAACAACTGATCAAATTGAAGCACTGGTTAAGGGGCATAATATTAGTTAATTTTGACTAATCTAATTTAATTTAAAAATAAACAGGGGTTAACAATAATTAATAAAAAAAACTGTTTAGAAAGAAAGAAATACAGAAAAAGAGAAAGAAAGAAAGAAAGAAAGAAAGAAAAAACTAAATAAAAAAGTAACAGAAAAGAAAGAAAGAAAAAACAAAATAAAAAAGTTACAGAAAAGAAAAAAAGAAAGAGAAAAGAACAGAAAAGAAAAGAAAGACAGAAAGGAAAGAAAGACAGAAATAAAAAAGACAGAAAGAAAGAAAACAAAAAAGAAATAAAAGAAAAATAAAGAAAGAAAGAAAGAAAGAAAAGAAAGAAAGAAAGAAAGAAAGAAAGAAAGAAAGAAAGAGAAAAGAACAGAAAAGAAAGACAGAAAAGTAAGAAAGACAGAAAGAAAGAAAGACAAAGACAGAAAGAAAGATACCAAAAAAGAAATTAAAGAAGAAAGAAAGAAAGAAAGAAAGAAAGAAAGAAAGAAAAAAAAGAAAGAAAGAAAGAAAGAAAGAAAGAAAGAAAGAAAGAAAGAAAGAAAGAAAGAAAAAAAATGTGGGAAAGACAGCAATAGCAAGACTGAAAAACATGGAGAAACAAAGAGATAAAGAGGCAGTGAAAGTAAGATATCAAAAGAAAGAAGAGTAAAAGTAAAAAGAGTAAAAAAGAGAGAGAGATGGAACCTCCCTGTGCTGGAATGTGTTTAGCCAGTAACTGACCCTGCTATAAAACTAACAGGGAAGTGTTTGTGGATAGCCTGATTTCACCCAAACTCTCCTTAGGTGACGCTCCTCTTTCTCAGGCCAAAAAATCTGTTCTTGTTTACAGACTGATAGAAGCAAAACAGTGTTCAGATTAGAGGTCAGCTGATGTGGCATTTTTAGATACACTGTCCTTCACTGATACCGACACTGAAAAAAATATAAGCAAAGACGACAACGAAATGGTTTAGATTTTTAAGCTTAAATATTATATTGTTTAACATTATTAAAGTACTTTTGATATTTTAGAAGACCTGGGCAACAGGAACAAGAACTCATTCAACCATGACCTCCTCTTTCACAAGGGTATTAAAATAAGGAAATAACACACAGACCAAACTTGCTTAGTCAATTATCACCAAAATATGCAGTGATGACTTGGCAATAAAAAGTTGTTGAGCTTCTCAAAATGGGAAGTGGCTACTAAAAACGGCCATTTCCACAATCAGGGCACAATCATTTTAAATTACTCCAAGTGTTATAAAGCTGCCTGAAAGAGGATGTCTGTCTTTCTTTATCACTAGCAGGGTTTCCATCCTAACGTGAAACAATCTTTCAAAGTTAGCAAAAAAAAAGTAAATTAGATGCTTTCAAACGGTTAAAGTGGTTCATTATAGTATTGGTAACCTAGTAACCAACAGTAAACAAGTAAGCATAATGGAGACTAGTCATATTACGTCAGAGTTTATTAGGCAAGCGCATTAACCCTTTTCATAGACGTCCAAAATCACTTCAAGTTATTTTTGCAAATTAAGGGACTTTAATTCGAAATTTACTATTTTTATCACTTGTTTCTCATGCAACAATTCAAAATTAATGCATTACTATATATCCATAAGTCCATCATTTTCAATTGGAGCTAGAAATAGATAACACTAAAATAATGGTTCATTATGGTTCAACATTAAGTATGAATAATCTTGTAAAGGATTTATTTATAGATCAACAATTACTAATGCATTGTTACAATCGAAGCTCGTTTACACCAGTTAATGCTCCATGAGTTAACATGAACTAACATTATTTAATTTAAATAACATAAACAAAGGTGAATAAATACCATAACAAATGTATTACTAATTTATTGTTCATGTAAATAAATACATTAACTAATGGACCATCATTTTAAAGTGTTACCAAGAAATGTAGTAGTCCATCACTTGAGAGAATTCAAGAACGCGGGGTCGGAAAAACCTTGCTTCCAACTACATAAGTTCCCAAGCAAAACAAAGCAGAGGTTGATGCCAGTTTGTAATGTAGGATGCAGACAAATTAACATTAAAGTGAAGTTCAAAGGTAGTAAACAGCTTTTAAATGGTTTATTTAGTTAGAAAACATGTACACATGTTCAACAGTCAAAGTGCCAATGGCAGGGTGGCTAGAGCAAATGACGTTTTCGCCAGTGGTGCTGTGAATGCACAGCATTGTTGCAAGGGCAGTCACAGCAAATTTTGATGTGAACGCATGGTAAGGAAGATGGTTTACAAGGCTCAAATATCTCGAATAACACTCACCGCTGAAGAACTGCAGACGTTAGTGGAGTCTGTGGTCAAAGTCTTAAAAACTACAATCTGACGTCACTTTAATCACCATTAACTGTGTATTTTGTTTGCATTTAATACCCTGACAGCTTCCATAGCTTTATTTATGATCAGAAAAAGTATATTGGAAAATTAATAAAATTATATTAAGGTTTGGGAATTCGTTTTCGCTGCTAAGAACGATTTTAATTAACAGAGTTTAAACAAATGCTTAAAAATGAACTAAATAAAATTCCTCAGTGCTGCTTTTGAGTCTGATTCCCTTTGATTTCCAGATATTAACCCTTGTGTGCTGTTCAAATTTACTACCCTTTTGGTATGTTCGGGATGAAAACATCCACGGAATTAAACTGCTGTAAAAATACATCAGATAAATATTTTTTTCAAAAAATTTTTTTTTTGCAGAAACCTGTTTATCAACCTCAGTCCTGACCAAAACTGCAAAACATGAAAAATTTTGAAATTTACAGGATTTAACTCTTTAACTGCCAAATTCATAAATTATGTCACTGATTTGGCGGACAAAAACACACACATAAAATGACGTATTTTCAATATAAAAAGTAATTGTGGACTGGATTTTTTTAACCTTTTATTACAGTCTTGGACATGTGAAACAACATTGCCTTTGATGCATTGTTTTTGATTGATTTTCATTTTTTCTCCCTAATTTACTGTTAGTGGCTGTTTTTACCCTGTTGACTTCGATTATAACCACATCTGATGGTGCATAAATACACAGTCTTGGTTTTTACTTTTTCCATAGTTCTGAGAGGCGAGATGCTTATTTTGATTTTTTCAGACACATCAAGGTAAGTGCGCAAAGGTCACTCACATACACTCAGACACACATACACACTTTAATTTGCTGTTATACTCCATATAAAATCCAGAAACTAAGCTTTTTTTGCACAGGTCTATATAAAAGGTTAATGGTGCTAAGTAATGATCAACAGTAAAAATTACAAATTGTACCTCTTCCCAACAGGAAAACCCACCAACAATCAAAAACGCATGATTATATGGTGTTATGGTTTTGTAATCAAAAATTAGGTTATAATCGAAGTCAATAGGGCAAAAACAGCTATTGCTTAAATTTGTAATTAAAACAAACTTTCTCCATAACGGTGTAAAAAAGTTTAAAGAAAACAAAATCCTCAACCCTCATCCAAAAACACTCAAGCATCTTCAATTATTTGGGAATATTCTGAGCAAGGCTGACTTTTTTACCAGCAGAGTGCTCAAGCTTACCAAGGGTGCCAATACTAGTGGATGCCACTGTAATGTAGGGCTGTGTATTGGCAAGGGCCTCACGATACGATACATATCACGATACATGGGTCACGATATCGCGATACAATAAAAATTGTGATATATTGCAATAGTTTGTATTAGTATGTGTGTCACATTATATTGACAACTTGATAAAGTCGGCAGACAAATTAAAATTCCAATTCCATTTTATTTTCCATCCATTCCAATTCATTAAAACTGCACAGTGTGATTGAACAGAGAACAATATATATTGCAAAGCTTACAAATGGCCTTTATTTTTTGTCTAATTCAGTACTCCCTGGTATAGCGTTTAAGGTTGGGCTATGTTGACCAATTTGGCATCGTACAATGTCTAATGTGAAACATGGTAATGGACCATGGCATCGTCGTCATAGGGGGTGGTGAACTAATATTTATGAATAACTAATAAATTCATAACTAATTAATTATTTGTAGCCTACCGTTTCAACTACCTGACCCGCATGGCCTTTGTTTTACTCATAAACAAATCATAAATAAATAAATAACCAAAGATAAATTACACACAAATTACCACCTGTCAATCACTTTTTCTGCGGGACTCTGGCATGACTAGGCAAAATGAAATGTGCCGTTATGGCATACACACAATTGCTTGGTAAAAAAGGTGCACAACCAACAGGAACTAACCAAGGTTTTCACTAAAATTACTTAGTACAAGAGTGAAATGAAAGACTAAAGCAGTGTACTGATGCTGTGACACGTTACCTGAGAGAATCAAAAGACAGAAGAGTCGTTAGATTAAGACAAGATTAATTAAATATCACGTTTAACAACTAACTTATAGTGAGACGCGATCCAGCCGTACATCCTTGATTAACTGTCCGTACCAAGGACTGTATAAAATATACAGCCCGTACACTGTTCTCTGGAGCTCAGACGAGCGCATGACAGTGTGTGTGTGTTTGTGTGTGTGGCTGCGGTCACGTGATGTGCATTTTCAGCAGACGGAGGGCTGTTCAGAAATGCTTGGTGAAACGCCAGTTTGAATGTTGATCATTTTCGTTCTAAAATGCTATTTTAAAACGAAGCTGTATCAGTGTAAACGGGGCCTGAGTGTGTGTTTTTCACGAGAGGGTTTGCAACGGGGGCGGTGGGGAGGATCGGTGATGCCGCCTCAACATCATGATGTCTTTAGGCCATCGGCAATGGACGATGACATCGTATATAGACCCAACCCTAATCCCATTAAAAACCAAAGTGCAGCCACACATCAACTATAAAAGCTGGAGGCACCTTTATATTTTATGCCATGCTCACTATTGCTTACTTCTGATACCGTACTACTTGCCGTTTTGTTGATCGCAAGTTAGCGACATCTACAGGAGCAGAGGAGAAGGTCATTTGGCACAACTTGAATCGATACTTATCGCGATAGTTAGATGTATCAATAATATTGCACAGCCCTACTGTAATGTCAGTACTTTATCTTGAGCGTAATTAGTGGCTGAAACAAAATTCAGGGTGAATTCTGGCAAATTAGACAATGTTCTTGAAATTCACTAGAAATTTTAGGCCCCAAAAAGTTCTTCAATAGCAGGAATTTCTGTTCGAGTAACTATGTGAAAAGTGTGAGTGAAGTTATTGGCTATTCACACATACGCACAATTACTGACATACTCTGAAGTGAGAGGACAATGTGCACTTCCTGTCCTACTGTTTCCACTTCCCGTGCACATGCAAACCGCATGCTGCTGATGAAGCAAATACTTGACATGCACTTCCTGTTCGAGAGGAATTCACGCTCCTCTGGTAATAGACATAAGCCATAAAATGACCAGAGTAATTATAAATGAGAGGATGTGATTAAAAGTTCAGGTCAGATGACAGAAAATGCAGTACAATCACTACAGGATATTAGTCACAAACACAAAGCTGACGAAAATACATACAAAAGTGATTTATTTGCATACATATTACGGCTGATAATGCATAAATGGATAGATGATGGTAAAGTAGGAAGCAAAAACACCTTTGACAATTATTTAAAAAATCTCACACAGTGCTAAACAGAATTCATTCAGATCTAATGAACAGATCTGAATCACTAAAATAGCTTCAATAAATATGCAAGAAGTGTGGCAAAATCTTTGCCCAGTTCTCCAGGATTAAAATGGGAATCACTGGCACTCTTGTGTGTATGGGCAAGGCCGGAGGATCAACTCCCCATGCAAATTCCATAATTAAAATCCAGCAGCTAATAGCTCATACATTAATAGCTTACAATGTTAATCTTTCACTTTTCCATAACCCACAAAAGAATGTGTATATATTAGACTTTTTAACACTCACTCCATCAAGCGTTTGATGTTTAGGTAAAAGTTTAATATGAATTGAGGTTAAATTGATAATAAGGCCCAATCCCAATTCTATTTTTGTACCCTTACCCCATCCCCTTGGCCTTTGAAACAGAGTGTGAAGGGCAAGAGCTTCAAAATTTAACCCTAAGAAATGGGACAGCACTACAACACATGCCCATGTCATATGCATGGCGACCTCTTACTACATATGAGATAGACGATTGCAACTGCTATAGTTATTCTAGTTGCATTATTTTTTTTGTATTTATCTTCAGGAAATCATTGAAGGCAATGATATCACGTCATCATATTGATATAATGTGGCAATAAGAACATAACTGTACTGTGCATTTACACCGTAGCCATATTCATCTATGTAAACCCTCGAAAAACAACATTAACATTATAGAAGACATTGTAAAAAGCTCATTCTCAGTCACTAGACTTTTCTGAAAGGTTATTGGAGTGTCACCAAGTGTCAAATGTGAAAGTATGTTGTGAGATGGCTGTACAGGAGTTATTATTATGGATTATAGTAAGCAAAATTTAGCAGATTTTTTTATTTATTTTTTAAAGCATGCCAGTAAAACACGAATGCAGTTTTGATAGTATTGAAACATATGCTTGTTTGTTGTAAAAATCCGTAATAATAAAAAAATAATAATAATAATTTGTGCACCTCCTGATTTCCGTGTGCAGCCATGCTGCCGCTGTAGATAGTGTATTCTGGGAAATTTTCATACCCCTTGGTTAAGAGTACGCTCCTGAAAAATCTCAGTTTCGAGGGCTATCTAGCCTTTCCCCTTAGCCCTACGGTTTCAAGCTAAAGAGAATTGGGACACCCCTACCCCTTCCTGTGGACACACAAAATGAGGAATAAGGGGAAAGGGTTGCAGGGTTTAGGTTCAACTTGCCTCAACACACCTGCCTGGATGTTTCAAGTATACCCAAGACTTTGATTAGCTTGTTCAGGTGTGTTTGATTAAAATTTGCAGGACACCGGCCCTCCAGGAACAAGTTTGGTGACCCCTGGGCTAAGGGGTAGAATTGGGATTGGGCC